>BQNB010017937.1:0-69084 GCA_026074375.1 Tanacetum coccineum
TTGACGGCTGAAAGTTTGCCATAAACTATAATGCCAACAAAGTTGGTCAAGCCACAAGGTTTCAACTTGAGGCCAAACATGGGTATTCAAACACCCACAAAAACTAAGGATAAAACCTTAGTATCGAAGCAATTCGATCAATGGATTTAATCCTGTTAGGTATATTTGTTTTTATTAGTTCCTACTGGTAGGTATGTAGTTCCTACTGGTAGAGTAATTGCTACTGTTAGTATTAAAGTTCCTACTGGAAGGTATATAGTTCCTGCTGGTTATATTATTAGTCTTGGTAGAGTAACGTAGTGACTCTGGGATAAGTTCTAGTATGGATAGACATGAGAAGTAATAGATAGACTCATGCAAACGTAATTCTAGGAGAATTAGTTTAGGGTTTTATATCTATAAATGAAACCACATGGTTTAGGTTGGGGAAGGAGATTGAACAATCAAGAAACAGTTTTACGATTAATAGAAAAGATCCATAGAGGATCAAAGTATTGTTTTTAGTAATTCTTCTTTAGCACTATTGTTTATTTTCCGCGTGAACAATAGATTGTTTTGTTAGAGTCTCTCACAGAGTTACTTTTGATTACATTAGTGCTCTATATCCTTCACAGGCTTAAAAGATCTATCTAGGGCTGAGACCTACAAGTGGTATCAGAGCCTGGAGAGAGTCTCTGTTGAAGAATAATTACTGTTCTTGCTCCTAAACCTTTACAATGACTTCACCGTATCCCACACCACCGTTTACTGTACCATCACCATCCGAATCTTCATTCTCCATCCCAACAACATCCGAACCAGTATTTTCTGTGGCAACTACTGAACCTGTATTTGAGTCACAAACTTCCCACTCCGCACAACCCTCTCAAAATACTCAGCCTCAATTCCAGCAATATAATTCAACCACTGTTTCCAGCAGTAATGCCAAATTTCCTTATTTGAAGAAGGACGAGTATGAAACGTGGGCAATGAAGATGGAATATTGGATAATGAACAGTGATCACAATCTGTGGAACATTGTTCTTCATGGAAACAGCAGAAAACGGACCGGCAGAGATCCTAGAGGCAACATAATGATTCTTCCTCCTGTCACTATGGAAGAACAAATTGCTGTCCAACGAGAGACAAAAGCTAGAACTATTCTACTTCAGTCTCTTCCAGAGGATCACATGGCTGACTTTCATCATCTTGATGATGCTAAGGATATCTGGTTGGCAGTAAAAGCCAGATTTGGAGGGAATGAAGAGTCAAAGAAAATGAGGAAGTCAATGCTCAAGCAGGAGTTTGCAGACTTTAAGATATCTGAATCCGAGGGTTTGCACAAGGGATATGATAGGTTTCAGAAGGTGCTGAGTCAACTTAATCAAATGCAAGCAAGACCAGATAATGAAGACTGCAACATGAAGTTCCTTAGAGCTCTACCACCTTCTTGGTCACAGGTGGCAATCACCCTTAAAACAAAGGGTGGTCTTGATTTCTTAAGCTTTGATGATTTGTATAACAAGCTTAGGACACTTGAGATTGATGTGAAGGGTGGTTCTAGCTATGATTCAAGAGTTCCTGCTGCTCCTACACACTCAGCTTTCATTAGTGCTGCTAGCACTAATTCCAAGTGGTCAACTGCTGATTCCAAATGTCAACCTTCTTCTGTTAGCTATACCACTACTTCTTCCTCTGCTGATGCTTCAGGCAATGTTCTTGAAAATGTTCTTCACTCTTTTGTTGCTGAAAGTGATCCACAACAACAGATCACTTATGAAGACTTTGACCAAATTGGCAAGTTGGATTTGGAAGAACTTGACATCAAATGGCAGATGGCAATGCTTTCTGTTCGAATCAATAGATTTGAAAAGAAGGCTGGTAGAAAATTCAAGTTTAATAACAAAGATGCTGCCAGGTTTGATAAAAAGAAGGTCAGGTGCTATCAATGTTCAGAGTTGGGACATTTTGCAAGAGAATGTACAGGGAAGAAGGTGGATTCAAAGACAAGGTATTCTCAATTTAAGATCAAAGAACTGGATAAATCAGAAGAACCAAAGGCTTTGGTGTCAGTTGATTCAATGCTCAATTGGTCAGACCACGAAAGTGAAGATATGGAGAAAGGTGCTTCTGAAGTCTATGGGATGATTGCAGGATATGGGGATGATGCTGTTATTCCTGCTGTTGATGCTGCTGATGGAGTTAGTACTGATGGTATTTTTGCTGATGGTGTTTCTGTTACTTCTAGTGATGCTACTGATGCTGAAACTCAATTTGCACTTATGGGGTTATCCCCTCAGGTACAATCTTGTCCTTTTGGTTGTAATTATACAGAACTTAAAAAGGATTTGTAATCTAGAATGTACCAATTATTAAAGAGTGTTTTATTCATAGTGACTAGTCAAAAGTTCACTTCAAAACTTAGAACAACAGAAGTCTTGGTACCAAAATAATCAGTTAGCTTTAGAAGAGAAAATTAGAATCTTGACTGCAGACCTAGGCAACACCACCAACATGCTAAAATATACTGAAAAATTGAATGAACAGGCTAAAATTGATAATATGAATAACAAGGTCAAACTTGAGGAGTCTAATGCATAGACTTGACAAAATGGAAGGATCTTCCAAAAACCTAGTCAAACTGATCAATAGTTCCATGTCCTCTAGATCAAAATTTGGTTTAGGATATGGAGACACTTTTGGATCAGATGAGGTGTTTGATCTCTCTGCACCTAGTATCTTTGACTCATCTCTTAAGGATGGGTATAGTGAACCTCTCTATGTCTGGTTCGTAAAACTGTTTTGGAATGCATGTTGTTCTCCCCTATGTCAGGAACATTAATGCCTGACTTCTAACAGCATGACATTGATGATACACAATTTACCTATGGTTCAAAGTCAAATAATTGTGTTGAAACTAACTCTGTATCTAATGACTTTGTCTCTTGTGATAACAGTGACAAGTCCTCAGACTCAGAGTCCACTGGCTTTGCATCCTGTGTTTCAAGTGTCAAGTCCTCAAGCCTCAAGACTAAAGACCAATTAGCCTCAGCCTCTAGTTCAGTTGATTTGAAGACTTTACACAAGACTGATGACCAAGGACCATGCAATGTCACTCAAAGTCCTAGTTTTTCTTTTAAGGAGAATGTAAAAACTCCTAGGAATTTAAGTAATAGGAATGGTCTAACCAATATTAGTATGTGTAAAAACAAAAGTCTTTGGTTCTAAGAATGTTTTTGTTTATGGTAGTAAATTTCATTTGATTCGAGATTGTGATTTTTATGAGAATCAGTTGAGATTGAATAATGCACCTGTGTGGAAAAATGTAGAAAACATTCCCTCATTTGTTCCTAGACCAGCCTATGTTCCTGCTGGTAGTAGGAATAGACCAACATCTGTTCCTGCTGGTAGGCCATTTCCTGCTGGTTGGCATAATCCTGCTGCTAGACCTATGACCAGACCAAAAAGCCATTATTTTCAACAGTTTAGTAGGCCTGGCTCATATAACCACATGGATATGGATGTTAGGGAGATGGGAAAACTAATGTTAAGACCTCAGCAGGTTGTTCTTGGCAAAGTAACAAGTCACCCCTTATAAGAATTGGGACCAAGAACAATGGTGGATCTCAACAATCTATAGGGTTTTCCTCATATTGATCCACAAGGCAGGCCCAAGTCAGTTCTGACTTGGGTCTCCCATGTATACTAATGTTGTACTTTCTTTTGTATATTGTAGGACAATCCTCATACAAATAAAGATTTAGGTATTGTTGATAGTGGTTGTTCTAGAAGCATGACAGGTAATAAGGAGAAATTGGCTGACTTTGTGAAGATTAAAGGAGGGACTGTCACTTTTGGAGGTGGAGATGGTAAAATCACTGGAAAAGGCACCATTAGGACTTCCAACTTCAATTTTGAGAATGTTTATTATGTGGAAGAGCCTTCAGAACTTTAATTTGTTCTCTGTGTCATAAATTTGTGATACCAAGAACAAAGTCTTTTTACAGACAAAGAGTGCCTTGTACTCTCAAGAGTTCCAACTACGATTCAAAGTCAGGTTGTTCTATGTGTCCAAGGAGACACAATCTCTACTGCTTCAATTTGACTGACATCCATTCAGAAAGAGAAATCAAGTGTTTGTTGGCTAAAGCATCCTTAGATGAGTCCACAAAATGGCATAGAAGGATGGCTCATGTGAACTTCAAAAATATGAACAAACTGGCAAAACATGGATTAGTCAATGGGCTTCCTTCCAAACCTCTTCACAAATGAACACAACTGTGTTGCCTGCAACAATAGCGAAAAGAAACACAAGGCTCTTACAAGCCAATCACTGCAGTCAGCACCATTTATGAGCCTCTCAATTACTTCATATGGCCTTTTTGGTCCTACTTCATCAGAAGCATGATCACAAGCACTTTTCCTTGTGGTACAGATGACTTTAGCAGGTTTAGCTGGGTTTTCTTTTTGGGGACTAAGGAATGAGACTTTTTTATATCCTTGGGGATTTTCATTATTTTTGTTGAAAACAGCTAACTATTAAAAGGTTAAGCTATAAGGTGTGACAATGGGACTGAGTTAAAAAAATTCAACTAATGGAACTATGTGGTCAAAGGGGATTAAAAGGGATTATAGTAATGCCAGAACCCCACAACAAAATAGGGTTGCTGAAAGAAAGAATAAAACCCTTATAGAGGCAGCAAGAACTATGCTTGTGACTCTAAGATACCTAACCATGTTTTAGACAGGAGCGTTAGTACTGCTTGTTATGTTCTTAAACAGGGTTTTAGTAAACTAGGACCAATAATAAACACAACCTAGAATTTTTATCTGGGAAAGTTCCAAACATTAGTCCACCTTAAGCCTTTGGCTGTAATGTGTCTTACTTAAACACTACGTGATCTACTTGGATAATTTAAGGGTAAGCTGATGTAGGTTTTCTTGTTGGGTACTCTGCTCTAGTAAGAGCTTATAGAGGACTACTATTTTAATACCATCAACAAAAGGTTAGAAGAAACACTGAATCTGAAGATATATGGAAGATAAACCTAATGTTCAGGGTCTGGGTCATGAGTGGTACTTTGACCTTGACTATTTGACTGATTCTTTAGGTTATACTCGTTTCAAATCTAATCAACCTGCAGGTACTCAGGATACTAACCCTCATGCAGGCACACACGATGACTCAGATTCAGAGTGTGATGAACAAGTGATTGTTGTTCCTTCTTTTACTTTAACCATTTTCAGGTTCCTAGGTTCACTCTGCTTATGCAACAGTGGAGAGTACTTCAGAATATGCAGAGGAACTTGCAAGGCTTCAAGGACAAGCATATGAAGCCAATTCTGCAGCAAAGGTTACTTGGAAAACAGCTGATACGCAGCAAAGGATACTTGGAACACAGCCGATACGGTTCCTACTGGTAGTGGTGTTCCTACTACTAGCATTCCTGCTGGTAGTATTCATTAGCCTGCTGGTGGTTCTGCTGTTCCTTCTACTACATCTTCTTCTGTGGTTGAACATGTTCATGCTGATGCTACACCACTTCCTCCTGGTCACTCATTGGGCTCAAGTGAAAATTCTACAAGATTTTCCTCTCCTTCTGACCTTGCTAATCACATGTCCTCATCTTCAGAGATGGAGGGCATTCACCATCATCCTACTACTGGCATTTTCTCTGAATCAACATATGATGCTGACTTTGGTGGTTCAGTCACAAATTTAGCACCTTCCATAGCTGTTGATCCTGTTCCCACAAGAAGGGTGCATACTGTTCATCCTATCTCACAGATTATTGGGGATATTACTTCACCAGTTCTGACAAGGGGCACTTTGAAGAAGTCCAAGTTTAGAGAGAGTGCTCTTGCAGGCTATGTTCATGATCAACAAAGGAACAATCACACAGACTATCTCCATTGTCTGTTTGCTTGTTTTCTATCCCAACTTGAACCAAGCAGTGTTGCTCAAGCACTTAATGATCCTGATTGGGTAGAAGCTATATAAGAGGAGATGCAACAGTTTGTTAATCAGGATGTGTGGAAGCTTGTGCCTTTACCAGAAGGGAAAACTGCTATTGGGACAAAATGGATTCTTAAGAATAAAAGAGATGCCAGAGGTATAGTAGTTAGGAATAAAGCAAGGTTGGTGGCTCAAGGTCATAGGCAAGAGGAGGGCATTGACTATGATGAGGTGTTTGCTCCAGTGGCTCGAATTGAAGCTATCAGATTATTCTTAGCATTTGCCTCATACATGGGTTTTATGGTATATCAAATGGATGTCAAGAGTGCCTTTCTCTATGGGGAAATTGATGAAGAAGTCTATGTTACTCAACCAAAAGGGTTTGAAGATCCTTTCTACCCTAAACATGTGTACAGAGTTGTGAAAGCTTTGTATGGTCTTCATCAAGCACCAAGGGCCTGGTATGCAAGATTGTCTACTTTTCTGTTAAAGCATAATTACAGAAGAGGTACTATAGACAAAACTCTTTTCATTAAGAAGAATTCCAGGGATATCATCTTAGTACAGGTCTATGTGGATGACATTATTTTTGGCTCTACTAACCAGACCTGGTGTGATGAGTTTGAGGTGTTGATGAAAGGAGAATTTGAGATGAGTGCTATGGGTGAGTTGACATTCTTCTTAGGTCTACAAGTCAAGCAACAGCCTGATGGGATTTTTATCAGCCAAGACAAGTATGTCCAGGACATGCTTAGGAGATTTGATATGGAAAGTGTGAGACCTGCAACAACACCCTATGAAGCTGCTAAGCCTAAATCCAAGGATGAACCTGATGATGCTGTTAATGTTCATCTATACAGATCTATGATAGGTTCACTTATGTATTTGACAGCTTCAAGGCCAGATATTATGTTTGCAGTGAGTGCTTGTTCTAGACACCAGGTCACACCTTTGACTTCCAATTTGAATGCAGTAAAGAAGATCTTTAAGTATCTCAAAGGCCAACCAAAACTTGGTCTATGGTACCCAAGAGATTCTCCCTTTGTGTTGGAAGCTTACAGTGATAGTGATTATGCTGGTTCCAATGGTGATAGGAAATCCACAACTGGTGGATGCCAATTTCTGGGTAGAAGATTGATATCATGGCAGTGCAAAAAGCAAACAGTAGTGGCAACTTCTTCCACTGAAGCAGAATATGTTGCTGCTGCTCACTGTTGTGGTCAGGTACTTTGGATTCAAAATCAATTGCTAGATTATGGGTTCAATTTTATGAACACTAAAATCTTTATTGATAATCAGAGTACCATATGCATTGTTAAAAATCCAGTTTTTCACCAAAGAACAAAGCACATAGAGATTAGGCACCATTTTATTAGAGATGCAAATGAGAAAAATCTTATTCAGGTGCTTAAAATTCACACAGATGATAATGTGGCTGATTTATTGACCAAAGCATTTGATGGACCCAGATTTAATTATTTAGTGGTTCATATTGGGATGCTAAATCCATAAATCCTCTGTTTAAGGGGAGGATTTGGATTTAAGGGGAGGACTGTTATTGTATTTTTTTTAAATAGTTATTTTTTTTCTTTTAGCCTTATTTTTTTACAGATATTAGACTAGCAGTTTTCATTCTTGTAGTTAAATCTTTTATTTTTCCATGTATATGGTATGTGTGGTTTTGGTCTAATCTTTTGCAGTGAAGTGATTCTTGATGTGTGAATTGCATGGAGTGTGTGTGGCTTTATTTTGATGCGATCAATTCCTTCTGGTTGGATTTGTGTTATTACTGGTGTTGCAAGAGTTTCTACTAGTGGTAATACTGGTTTCTACTGGCTGAACAATTTCTACTGGTTGTCTTACTGGTTCCTGCTGGTAGCGTTGTTCCTGCTGATCTTATTAATTTTTCGTTAGAGTTGACTTTTCTTTAATCAAGTCACTTAAATTGAGTTTTATTATATCTCAATAATAAAGCTGAGATAGGTGGGCATTTAATTGATCAAAGGGTTATCTATTTAATGGGTTAATCACTGTTTGCCCTCATTTTTACAATTACCTTTGAGATCAAACCCTAATTTTTACAGCCCTCTTTATTCATTCCACTCACCCTTCGAAATTGTGATTCCTACTACCCACCAGTAGCAACTCTCTTGCATTCTAACACCAGCATTAACACCCAACCCCATTCAAGCTACCGTCGAATCAATGGCTCCCCTAAAATATCGCGATGAGCACAACAGGATTGGATATTTGGAGAAACCCAAAGGGAGTACCGATTATCATCAGGTTATTGATTTTTTAATTGATTCCCACATTAGGTATGCTATTGTAACTGACCCACTCATCTATGATTCACTAATAACCCAATTCTGGTCTACGGCCTCACTCCGATCATCTGAGTTAGGTCCACCAGCTATTGTGGCCACCATTGATGGGACTCCTTACACAATCACTGAATCACTAGTGAGGCGTAACTTGCAGTTACATGATGAGGGGGGAATTGTGGATATGCCTATACCTGACATATTCTTAGGCATGGATAATCTAGGTTACCCTACTGAGGGAAAGTTGACCTTTCATAAGAACAAATTCTCACCTCAGTGGAGGTTCCTGATCCATACTCTCTTACATTGTCTTAGTACTAAGTCAGGGAGTTGGGATCAGTTTGGAAGCCCTTTGGCTATTGCTTTAATCTGTTTGTGTGAGGGAAAGAAGTACAATTGGTCTCGCTATATCTTTACTGGGATGGTAAATAACATTAATAATTCTAAGAAATTTTTGATGTTTCCTAGGTTTCTACAAATGATACTGGACATAGAAACTAGGATTACCAAACCATACCATGCAGTTAGACTGACCAGCAAGATGTTTGCAAATATGAGACTGAATTTTCATGGAGACCATATGCCATTGGTGGCTGCAATGCTTCCTCCTCCTCAAGCTGCCATTGCAGCTGGTACATCAGGGGAGGCAGCATCACCCAACCCTCAGCCTGACCATGCAACTGTTACAAAACCTGTGCACCAAACTGCTTCTACTCATGATCATGGTTCACCATCACCAAGACAAACACCCAGACCAATACCAACTTCTCCTAGTGCTCAAGTGAATCAGCAGGGTCCAACTTCTGACCCTCATGTTGAGTCTTCTTCAAAGGCCAATGATTCCACTCATGACCCTAATGTGGCAGATGATCCCTTGGGAGAATTTACCTTTGCTTCTCCTTCTAGGTCCACTGCAGCTCCACCTGATGGTACAACCTCAGGCGGTGCTGAGGACCTTGTTACTCTAAGCGCTTTGTATACTTTAGTGTCTGAACAGGGGAAGAAAATTGGAAGTTTGGAATCTGAGCTTCAAGCTCACAAGTTACTGTTTAAGGATGTGATGGGGAGATTGGTAAAGAGAGTGAAGATTTTGGAGTCAAAACTCAAAGCAAGGGGAAGGAATGTGATTTTAAGTGAATCTGACAACGAGGAGGATGAGGAACAAGATGTGGATTCTTTGATCAAGCTAGCTAAGGCAGCTGCTATTGCTGCTGACACTTCTTCTGTTCCTGCTGATGCCACTCAAGCGACTGAATTTCCTCCTAGTTCCTCCATTCCCACTGATGCATTTGTTCATGGAAATGCTGTTCCTACTGGTACTGCTTCTGCTTTCTCTGCTGATCCCTCTAACAAGGGTAAATCTCCAATGGTGGAGGAAGATCCTCCAATAAAAGAAAGGTCATTTAGACAGATGGAGGAGGACAGGTTGGGCGCAGAGGCTGCAAGGAAACTTTATGAAGAGGAACAAGCTGAATTGGCTAGAGAACAAGAGGAAATGAAGAAGAAAAGGCAAGAGGATGTGATCAATTCTGCCAAGTATTACAATGATGCTGATTGGTCCGACATCATGGGACAAGTACATGCAAATAAAGGACTTACTGCTGATCTACTTGGTCCGGATGTAAATGAGGACAACTTTGCAGCGAGGATGGCAGCTATTATTGCAGAAAGAAGAAGAAACTTTGAAGCACAGAGGTTGCAGGAGAAAAGAAATAAGCCAATGACTTTTGCACAACAAAAGGACTTTATGCGAACCTTTGTAAAAAATCAGAGCTCTGCAATTTATTCAACAGGATGGACTTTGAAATATGTGAAGACATTCACTGATGATCAACTCAAAGCTGAGTTTGATAAGATTAGGAATGCTGTTGCTGATCTGCAAGCACAGAACCTAAGGAGGTCACTTAAAAGACCAGGTGCTGATGTGGAACAACCTGGGTCTAAGAAGTCAAAATCCTCTGCAGCTCCACAGACTCCTGTTCCTGCTGCTACACATCAATCATCTGCTGGTGTTCCTACTAATGTACATCAGTCACCATTTGTTGATTCTCCACCTTCTACTCCTGTTGTTACACCTGATACATTTGTTGATCCCCCTATTGCTCCTACACCACAATCTGGTTTTTCATCTACACCGACTGTTACAAGGACATCTGGTCCTAGAACAAGAACTCAATCCTTTGCTGCTGGTATTAAGACATATAGTACCAGGAGGAAATCCCTTGGATCAAGAAAGATGTCATCCTCTGAAGTAGATTTGAATGCTGTTGATACATTCTTCATCAAGGTTTTATGTGATGATGACTCTGATGATTCTGATGGTGATACCAACCCTCATTATTGGCATGCCTTTGTTGCATGGGAAATTGTTCCCACTGGCTTAGGTGATGTTAATGCACTATATTTCACAGATAAGTCTTCAATGTATTTTACTCATCTGAGGGAGATTCTTCACTTGCTTGATAGGCAAGATTTGTCTAAGCTTTATGGGATGGTTGTAAAGCACTATGAAGCAAAACCTATAGCTGGTGCAGGAATGATGCTATGGGGAGATCTCCATGTTTTGTTTGAGTCTGTTGAAGGAGGTTCTAGTGTAGAAGTTTGGGCTGATCAAAAGGATTGGGTTGTCCGTAGCTGGAGATTATTTCCTTTTGCTGGTGTTCATGTCTTAGAGACATTTTCTGGCACAGTCCTATATATGTTTGCAGATACACCCTATCCTCTTTCAGCTTCAACCATGAAGAAAATGTTGAAGCACAAACTGGAAGTTGAAATTAATGGTATAGGAAATGATATGACACATGCTGAGCAGCTAATTGCATTCATCAAAAATCGGCTTGCTGCTTGTCTTTCATCTGCATAAGTCTGGTACAATGTTACTGTCTTGTATATACTCTGTTTCTTTTGGTATGTATAGTTTTGATTGTTGCAGGTGCTTTTGGATGGTTTTTGAGGTTTTTGAGGTTTTTGGATGGCATCACAATGTTCTGATATGCAACTGAGCTTAAATCCTTTTTGGCTCAAAATTTGTTTTCATGTGATACAATATTTTGGTGCAAAATGGTTTTATGGCACCTTGTTTTCAAAGTTTCTCTTTTGAGGTGCAACATCATTATGGGTATCAATTCCCAGGCCTTATGGCTAGAAATAATTGAACCATGGCTCTCAATTGCCAGGCCTTCGGGCTAGAATTAATTGAGTTTTGGTTTCAATTCCCAGGTCTTGTACCAGAATGAATTGATATAGCTGTAATGGTTTGCTTAAAACCATAGGGTCTCTCAACTGACCAATGTTTCATGTACCAATAAGTTGAGATGGTTTGCAATCCACCATGGGAGTAACCCTTTCTGGGTCCCAAGGATTGTCTAGCCCACAAGCAAACGGCTATGTGGTAAAGGCTATCCAAATCCGTTTATGGCTGTGATGACTTGCCCAAAGTCATATAGTACTCAACCCACTATGATTCAAGTTTGGAGTGGTTGAAAATGGTTCCAATCTTCCATGGCATTCCTTTTTCTAGGACCCAATAGATTGGCTAGCCCAAGAGTTAATGGCTACTTGGTAAAGGCTTCATCAAATCCATTTACTTTCTATGATTCACCTCTCCCCGGAGTTAAAGATTGAAGAGTTAAAGATGTTTAAAGGTCAATCAATTTGGCTGCTGCTATTTTTGTTGCTGTTTCAATCCTCAAAGTTTTAAAGACTGAAGATCTATCTAGGAAACTGGAAGTTAACTATGTCAAATTCCAGTTTAGGGGAGGATTGTTAGGTATATTTGTATTTATTAGTTCCTACTGGTAGGTATGTAGTTCCTACTGGTAGAGTAATTGCTACTGTTAGTATTAAAGTTCCTACTGGCAGGTATATAGTTCCTGTTGGTTATATTATTAGTCCTGGTAGAGTAACGTAGTGACTCTGGGATAAGTTCTAGTATGGATAGACATGAGAAGTAATAGATAGACTCATGCAAACGTAATTCTAGGAGAATTAGTTTAGGGTTTCATATCTATAAATGAAACCACACGGTTTAGGTTTGACAGTGAATTGAACAATCAAGAAACAGTTTTACGATTAATAGAAAAGATCCATAGAGGATCAAAGTATTGTATTTAGTAATTCTTCTTTAGCACTATTGTTTATTTTCCGCGTGAACAATAGATTGTTTTGTTAGAGTCTCTCACAGAGTTACTTCTGATTACATTAGTGCTCTATATCCTTCACAGGCTTAAAAGATCTATCTAGGGCTGAGACCTACAAGTGGTATCAGAGCCTGGAGAGAGTCTCTGTTGAAGAATAATTACTGTTCTTGCTCCTAAACCTTTACAATGACTTCACCGTATCCCACACCACCGTTTACTGTACCATCACCATCCGAATCTTCATTCTCCATCCCAACAACATCCGAACCAGTATTTTCTGTGGCAACTACTGAACCTGTATTTGAGTCACAAACTTCCCACTCCGCACAACCCTCTCAAAATACTCAGCCTCAATTCCAGCAATATAATTCAACCACTGTTTCCAGCAGTAATGCCAAATTTCCTTATTTGAAGAAGGACGAGTATGAAACGTGGGCAATGAAGATGGAATATTGGATAATGAACAGTGATCACAATCTGTGGAACATTGTTCTTCATGGAAACAGCAGAAAACGGACTCTCTAGAACCCTAGTTACTTAAGTGTATCGAAGATTTAAAGCGGCATGATTGTGTAGAAAGGATTCCATCGGTAATAGTCTTCATACTACCTTACCCATCTATGGATGATCCCTGTTAAGTATTTTTAATGAGCGTGTATCTACCTAGAGGCCTTGTAACAGTCTTCATACTACCTTACTTGTGCGTCTCCCTAGCGAGGTATCACGTAGACGGTGTTTTCGTGTAATTCGTTATGCTTCTCAGAAATCCTTACACATACATCTCAAGTGTGACAAGGCAATAGAGTTAGGAGAAGCATACTAAGGATCATGCATGATTAAGTAAACACTTCTCTTTTATCATACAAATTCTCCACATTAGTTTACTTTAATTATTAGATAATTAGTTTAAAACAAACCTCCTTCAAACCCGATATTTTATCTGCTTTCATTAAAATATAAAATACAAAAAATATTCTTCTTTCAATCATGTAGACCTTAGTTACATCTAGTTTGGACCTTCACACGGTATTCCCCTAGAGAACGATAACAACCCTCGAGTCTTTCCTATACTACACTACAACGGTTAGGTACACTACCTAGAGAGTTATAAAACTTAGTGGAGTTTCACAACCCCATCACTGGCCAAAATAACTAAAAAACTATTTCAAAATGTAAAACGTGAAATTGAAGTTTTGGATCTGATCCACAGTGATTTATGTGATCTGCATGCTACTCCCTTATTAAGGAATAAGAAATACTTTGGAAATTTATTGATGATGCTTCTAGGTTTTTTTATGTTTATTTATTACATACAAAGGATGAAGTATTTGATAAATTCAAAGTATTCAAAACTGAAGTTGAATTATAACTAGGGTCCCTGATCAAAAGATTCAAGACTGATAGGGGAGGTGAGTACATGGATACTCTGTATTTTTAGTCTGTTGGTATTATTCATGAAATGACTGCTCCTTATACTCCACAACAAAATGGTGTACTGAAAAAAATGGTTAATTCCATGTTGTCCTACTCAGGGACTAAGTCAAGGTTTTAGGGTGAAGCTATGTAAACAGCTTGTATTTATTAATTAGGGTTCCTTAGTAAAAGGAACACCCCATATTACTTTGGACTAAAAGAATCCTAATTTGAATACTCATGGTTTAGGGGTGTAGGGAAGTTGTGCTTCCCTATTCTTGATGAAAAGTTTAGGTGAAAGAGGCATTGAATGCATCTTTGTTGGATATGCTGAGCATTCCAATGCTTTTAGGTTCTATTTGACCATAGGACGTGCTTGATAACGAGCACATACAAAAGTAGCAAAAGCAATGTCTGGACGATTGGCTGTTAGGTACATAAACCCTCCTATCATACGATGATAAATCGTTTGATCAGTAGGAGTGCCTTGTAAATCAACATCCAGCCTCTCAGTTGCCATAGGTGTACTCATTGAGACACATTCATCTAGACCATGTTTCTTTAACAACTCAATTGCATATTGTGACTGACTTATGAATATGCCACGGGGAGATTGATGAACTTGAAGTCTAAGAAAGAATTTTAGTTCACCCATCATCGACATTTCAAAATTATTTTTCATTCGGTTTGCAAAACGCTTGAAAAGTCTGGATTTGTTGAACCAAAAATAATGTCGTCAACATATACTTGAACAAGTAATATGTCTTCCCTGTGACATCATGTGAACAAAGTCGGGTCAATAATACCTTTAGTGAACCCATGTTCAATTAGAAAAGAAGACAATTTGTCATACCATGCACGAGGTGCTTGCTTAAGACCGTATAAAGCTTTTTTCAACCTGTAGACGTGATCTGGAAATTCTGGATCAATAAAACCTTCAGGTTGGATGACATAGACTTCTTCTTTCAAAGGACCATTGAGTAAAGCCGTTTTGACATCCATTTGAAAGATTGTGATATTCTTATGAGCAACATAAGCAATAAACATCCGAACGGCCTCAAGACGAGCAACAAGAGCAAATGACTCTTCAAAATCAATGCCTTCTTCCTACTTGTATCCTTTAGCCACAAGACGAGTTTTCTTTTGAACCACAATATTTTCAGCATCACACTTGTTCTTTCAGAGCCATTTGAGAGCAATAACATTCTTTCCTTCTAGTCGTGGAACGAGTTCCCAAACTTGAAGTCTCTCAAGTTAATTCAACTCATCTTGCATGGACTCAATCCAACTGTGGTCTGCCATAGCTTCGTTGATATTCTTTGGTTCAATAGTGCTGACGGTTAATGCATACATGCATACCTCAGAATCTGTGTGTAGCCTTTGTCGAGTCATGACAGGTTTGGACGGGTCACCAATAACTTGGTCTAGAGGATGATCTTTTGTCCAAATATGTGTTGAAGGTTGTACTTGGTGGAAATTCTTCACATTTTATGGTTCTAGAGCCGTTGTAGATGACTCAATTTCCTCACGACTTGGAGGATTATATGAAACAAATTGTGAATTGCCATCAGAATGAGCAGAATCTTCTTGATTGAATTCATCAGCCTCTGTTAAAGAGATTGGAGAGGTTTGTTCATCAGATGTAGTCACAATGGGAGGAGCCTCATGTTCGTCAACAATAATTGAAGATGTAGAAGGTGAGTCTTCATGAATTTGAGTCGGTTGTGCAGCGGAATTGATGGGTGTATCAGAAAACTTCTTCTCAAAATATTCTTCAAACATTGGACCGAACAAATTATCCAAATCTTCTTTTGATGGAGTATTCATTTCTTCTGCTGATGAATTATGATTTATGAATCGTTGAAGCTCGGGTTCTAAACAATCGTGTTCAGAAGCCATAGTTGTGAGCTCGTCAAACTTGACATTTATGGTTTCCATAATCTTTTTGGTGCGTCGGTTATAGATTCAAAACCCTTTTGATGTTTCCGAATAACTAATAAAAACCCTAATGTCTGCTTTTGGTTTCATTTTTCCAAGATCATCTCGGTCATTTGTTGGATAACACAATGAGCCAAACACATGAAAATACTCAACATTCGGCTTTCGACCGCGTAATAGCTCATAAGGTGTTTGGTTATATCGTGTATGAATGATTGACCGATTTTGAGTAAAATAAGCGGTAGCCACTACTTCACCCCAAAGAAATTCAGGTAATCGAGAAAAGATAAGCATTGTTCGAGCAGCCTCAACAAGAGTACAATTACGTTTTTCAACTACTTCATTTTGTTGAGGCATTCGAGCAGTTGAAAATTATTGCATGATGCCTAACTTTTCATAATGAGCTTTAAGAGTCGCATTTTTAAATTCAGTACCATTGTCAGTACGAATCTTACAAACTTTGGCTTTATATTTCAACTGAGCTTGAGCAATGAATTTCTTGATGATCTCTGGAGTTTCATCTTTCGAGTGAAGAAAGTAAAAACATGTATATCGAGAATAATCATCCACTATCACAAGAATATATTTCTTTCCATTGATCGAAGCTACCCTCATTGGTCCGCATAAATCTATATGAAGTAATTCCAATTTGGAGTGATCACTTAGAACTAATTTTAGTGGATGAGAGGCTTTTGTTGCTTTTTCCCCTTTCACAAGCAGAACAAATGTGATCCTTTTCATATTTGAACTTGGGAAGACCATCAACCACTTTAAGTCTGGTAAGATCGTTTATGGTACCGAAATTAAGATGTGAGAGTCTGCGGTGCCATAACCATGACTTTGTCGAGGTTGCTTTGGACATCAAACAAACAAGTAAAGAAGCACAGCCGATGTTCAGAAATGAGATAGTAGATATACAAATTAGATTCCGTCCGCCTATGAGCAAATCATTCCTTCCAGATTACGCACGTAAACATTCTTGAACGAAAACCACTTCCTATAATCACCATCAAAAAATTTGCCCAACACTAAATAGATTTAGACCAAGACCTTCATCATAATATACCAGACAAATATGTTGATATTGCCCTGTATATAATCGCCATAGCCTGTGATTGCTGCAAAATTATCATTTCCAAAGCGAACGGTGCCCATGAATTTCTTAATGAAATTTCTCATCAGTGATCGATCACCCGTCATATGCTTTGAACAACCACTATCAACAATCCACAGAACAATCTGAACTACCTACAACACAAGAAGATACAACACATAGACAAGTGGGCAATTTGACAACCCATTTCTGAACATAAACTGATGGTTTTTCAGATGAACGACTATTATGACCATTCGGTTTTGTATTAACAGGAGACCAAACAACATTTGGTTTTGATTCAAACCACTTTTTCCAAATTCGACTTGTTCGAATCTTGTTCTTCATGTATGTGCTTAAAAATTTATCTCGCAAATTTCTTTTCTTTGTCTTAGGAGCACTAGAAACGTTATTTTTAGCTTGTGAGGCACTTCCTACAACAATCTTAGGTTTGGAGACTACAAAAGTAGTATCTAAAGACTTAGATAGTGTTGGCTTCTCAGAAAACCTAGTCTTGAGAACTACATAATTAGTATCAGAAGATTTTGGTGTTCTAGATTTAGTGGATAAGGTTCTACGAACATTCGAATGCACATTTAATTTATAATTTGCATGACATTTATCATGGCATGGAATAAGCACATTTTGCATACAAGAAACACATAACAAAGTTTTCGCTTTAGAAGTGTTTACAACATCAACATCAATTACATTATCTTTTTTTGAGATAACATTTTCAGATGTATTATCTGTTTGCTTATTTTTCCTAATGTAAACTGCTACTTTCTTTGCTGACTTCTTAGAGTTAGCTTAGTATACTAATCTTTGACAAGTGAAATCTTATTCATTGGTCTTCTAACACTAAGATGACAGCATTTCATTCATGTAGAAGATAAACCATGCTTAGTCTTGTTTGTTTGTGATTCATGTGTTGTGACAACTTTGTACATTCCCGGTGCTATGACATTTTTGTTTGAATTTGCCCCTCTTTGTTTGGTAGGTGAAATCTGTAAAATGACTGGTTTTGACACAACATGGTTTTCTTCTGATTTCGGAACATCTGATGTCTTGTGAAAAACATGTTTGTTTAAAGGTGTGACACAAATAAGAGTTTGAGAACCATTTGTATTGTCAAACTTAGTATTTAAAGACTTACCTTTTGCAATATTTTCCAGTCTAGTTTTTGACTTAGATATGATTCTTACCATATGCATATGTTTTCTTAGAGACATGAGCAATTAATTCATCTATTTCCTTTTGATTTTGAGACCGTGTCTTTTTAGTTGCGAAAATGCAAAAATTTATCAAACATGTTAGATTTAGAACGAAGAGGATAAATCCATAGAAAATGAGAGAAATAATCAAGAAATGAGACATAATATTTAAAACCACTAGAACTAATAATGGGAGATGTCCATAAATCAGAATGAATAATATCAAAACAATGTTCGACAATAGAATCTGAACTATGAAAGGGAAGCTTCACATGTTTGCCAAGTTGGCAAGGATGACAAATATGTAAAGATTTTTCTTTATTACATGAAATAAAACGACTAGAGACAAGCGAACGTAGCACTTGATCACCCGGATGTCTGAGGCGTTGATGCCACGTGGAGGCACTTGTTAAGAGAAAAGCAATGGGAGAAGTTGATGGCTTGGTAACTGGATAAAGATCACTCGAGCTGTCATATCGAAGGAGGATATGACGAGTCAAGTAATCCTTTATAGAAAAACCAAAGGCGTCAAATTTAATAGTACAATTATTGTCCCTAGTGAACTGACGAACATAAATAAGATTTTTAATTATATTGGGGGTTACAAGAACATTATGAAGATGAAGTGGGCGATGATGGGAAGGAATAATGATATGGCCTGTGTTGGTGACGGGAATAGACTTGCCATCACCAACGTGAACAGATAGAAATAAGCGTTTATCAAAAATGGTATTTAAATTACTTGCATTAAAATTTAAATGAGAAGAGGCACCTGTATCCATGTGCCAAGTCGGGTCTTGCAGCGGCATAGTGCTAAACGCACTTGGTAAAGGAGTAGGTTAGGATGCATAAATAGCTGGAGCAGGACCGAGTATACCTTGACCGGGATGCGGCAATCTGTAATGCTTTTGTGGTGTAAACTGTTGAGCAACATTAGTCTTGTAGGCCACATATTGGGCTAGGGTACATGTGAAAATATTGAAATACAATCGGAGATGATTTGAGATTACAGTAGTCGAGAGATATAGAGAGAACTTAGGGAAAGGGTCGACTTTTTAGAGAGAAATTAGGAGAGGATTGGTTTTTGCTCTGATTACCATATTAGAAGGCTAATTTTATTCCTTGATTATTATTGATAACAACTATCCTATATATAGGATACAAGAGAACATTATGGAATGATTACCATAGGCTTAGGCTCAATACAAATTAATGAATAATAAATGTCTTGACTAATAAATGTCTTAACTTGACTTAAATGTTTGAATGTTGACTTGACTTTCAATGTTGACTAATAGAGCCTTGGTTTAGCATCCTGTTTACTAAACAAATACTTCAAAGCAGAATGATCGGTGTAGAAAATAGTTTTTGATAAGACAAGATAGGGACGAAACTTATCGAAAGAGAAAACTACTGCAAGAAGTTGTTTTTCAGTGGTGGTGTAATGTTCTTGGGGTTATTCAGAGTTTTGTTGGCGTAATAGATTGGTTTGAATTTCCCATCTATTCTTTGTCCCAAAACGGCTCCTACAGCGAAGTCACTAGCATCACACATTAATTCAAAGGGTACATTCCAATCGAGCGAAATTATGATAGGCATTGTGGTTAATTTTTCTTTTAAAATATTAAACGCCTTTTTGCAATCATCAGAAAAATCAAATTTTGCGTCTTTCATCAGAAGTTTGGTCATTGGTTTAGAGATCATGGAAAAGTCTTTTATGAATCTTTGGTAAAATCCAGCATGTCCCAGAAAACACAACCTCAATTCTGGACCCCGAAATTTTATGTCCTAAAACAATCCCTTCTTTTACCATAAAATGACATTTCTCCCAATTCAGCACTAGGTTGGTTTCTTCACATCTAGCAAGCATTCTATCTAAATTAGCTAGACAACAATCAAAAGAGTTACCGAATACCGAGAAGTCGTCCATGAATACTTCCATAAAGTCTTCCACCATGTCATGGAAAATTGCCGTCATGCATCTTTGAAAGGTAGCTGGTGCGTTGCATAACCCAAACGGCATCATTCGGTAAGCAAAAGTCTTATAAGGACAAGTGAATATTGTCTTTTCTTGATCCTCGGGTGCAATTGGAATTTGGAAGAATCTTGAAAATCCATCAAGAAAATAGTGATATTCATTCCCACATAAACGCTCTAACATTTGATCTATAAAGGAAAGAGGGAAGTGGTCCTTTCAAGTTGCATCATTATGTTTACGATAATCAATGCACACTCGCCATCCAGTAACTGTGCGAGAGGGAGTTAATTCATTATTATCATTGATGTGCTGTCATGTAGGGTTAATTATTTGATTATCAAGTTTTACATTTGTATTTAGCCGACAAACCTAAAACAACACTTTAACGGGCAGTGTACCCGGTCAAGATGGAGTTTCGCGGTAAGTAGGGTGTCAAACACTAAGAATGAAACATTAATCCTATATTCTATCAGTATTTTAATTAGTTGTAATTAGTCTATTTACTGGTTAAACCTATGCTATATGCGTTGTCTAATGATATGGGAGGTTTTCAACCTGAGAGACTGGTACAGGTTTGGTGGTGACAAATATCAATTCAATACACAATAAACACAAAAGAAGAAAATTAGAAGATAGAAAAGCGATACAAGCCAAATGATAAAAAACTATATTAGCCATATTAAATCCAGTTCAATGTGGGTTTGTTTGTTTTAGTGTAATGATTTACTTATCTCGAAGCGGCATATCATTCTTAAGACTTAGGCGGGACATCATCCTAATACCTAGACACGATTAATCCTGTCACAATTAACGCATCCACATAAAGCATCCTTTAGTTTAATTATAATATATCTTAGGGAATCAAAGCAGTGGTGATCCTATTAAAACCCTAGCCCAACGGGACTTTACCCATTTAATGTTTGATGGTGTTTTATATACTCGTAGTCTACTATTCAAATCTTTATCAGTTAATTAAGAGCATGATTGCTAAAACATAAACGGTCACCTACCGGTCCAACTAAGCTCATAATTCAAAGACAAAGACAGAACGCTATTTGTGATCCTATTGGTCCAATAATATAAAACACGGTATGGAGAGCTATCCCGATATCTAGATTACTTTTTAGGTATCACTCGACCCAGTTGAATGATAGGTAGCATATTCAAACACATAAACAAGTATGAGGTGATAAGCATAATTAAAAAATCAACGATAAATTAAGAAATCGATTTTAAAACAAACCAAACATTGAACTTTCATTAAGATGGCTAATACCCGAGGGTATTAGCCCACAACCATTGTAATTATACAAGCGTAATCAAACAATGAAAATCGAACGATTAAGAGAGTAAAAATTACACGATGTCTTCTATGGATTCGTGATCAATGCTTGACCTTGGTGGCTGATCTTCTCTTCTAAAAATCGTCTTTAATGAGTATGGTATATTGAATATGATATTGCACACTAAAAACTCATTTTTGAGTCTTTTTTTTATATGTTTGAAAAAGACTTGATACGCCGTATCTGGCTAGGTCGATACGGCGTATTGGGCTGGATTCCTTGGAGTGCACACTACGTTCTCAATCAATCAGTGATATCTTTCCCAATTTACTTTATTTACTGTATCTTTGAATAGTTATCTTTATGGATACGGCGTATGTAAACAAAAGGGATACACCGTATTGGGAATTGGTCAAACATGTTTTCTTGTGAAGTCTTGGCGCTGATACGCCGTATCTCTTTTGTTGGATAAGGCGTATGTAGTCAGAAATTAGCATTCTTCAAATGTCTTCGTTTTAGCTCTAAATTATACACCTTTTAGCTTGTCTTCACAAAACACTTCTGAATTACTGCATTTATAAACTTTAAAGCAATTCAGTACCAAATAATGCAATAATTATATAAAAGTGGGCAAAACAGATGGGATAAATGATATAATAAAGTGGCGTTATTTGATGTCATCAAATATCCCCCACTTGAATCCTACTTGTCCTCAAGTAGACTTTAGAAAAGTTTTGGTTTATGAAAATGTGTCCCAACCGAAGTTGAGGACTTTTCGCTTAAGCATTGTTTTGTCCTAATCACTTGTACATAACCAAGCTCCTCACGAAATATGGAAATGAAAACACTCAGATCACTCAACTAGTATAGGGTGCAACATTTACTTGGTACCCTTAATTGCTCGGCCGTGATTAGTTTTCTATCATAGGCTTGGCAAGGATACACATCTCTACCACTAAAGCTAAGGAGAAACAAGTCAAAAGATAAACTGGGTTAAGAAGGCTTAGGGTTGATCATTCAATAATCTTTCACCATAAGTACCACACTAACAAGGCAGCCGCATCGTATATACATGGCCGTAATGACGAAATAGACACATACAATCCGATCACATCTCTGTTCGTGTTTAACCAACGGTTAGGATGAAGAACGATATAGGGTAGGGAGCTTCTAACTTTCACCGAAAGTCGTTATCCAACAAGGCAGCTGAGACATGCATACATGGCCGTAACTACGGAATAGACATGCATGCTCGTACAAGTCCTTGTTCGAGTAGACATTAAGGTTAGTTGCTAGGAAAGGAAAGTAAAAGGGGGTGTTAAAACAAAATTTCATGAAACAAATAGATTAAGCCAACAAATAAGGTACGGTTGCTAGTAACTTTCCCCCGACCGTTCCATGACAAAGACTTGAACATATAGACAAACGCCTCGATCACAGAAATGACAAAGACAACCTAAGTTGGCGTTCCCATAACGGTCAACTTCCCTTACATCCCGCTCTTTACATACTTTTACAGAATAAGTGGTGATATCGGCCACTTTTTACAAGACTTTACATCGTTGATTTTTGTAACGTATCAACGAATAATCGATCCTTCCAAGTAATTCCTTCGGTATAAACTTCTTTTGAACCGACTATTTTTCTTCCTTCTTTTTTTTGCTGCTTTTTCTCTTTTTTTGCAATACATCATAAATCTCGGTTTAATTTCACCGTCTTCACTATCATAATTCGTCCGGATAATCTTTTCCTTGTAACACTTCTTCTTTGGACATGATTCATAATCACGAAAGTAGCGAAACTTACGAGCTACATATTGTTCCCATTGCATTGTGCAATTTTCTGACCATTACAGAGATAGAAAATTCTCACTTTGACATTGAAAATACAAAACTTTACACGAAAGCAACTTTGATTAAAATAAGTTTAATCTACACGATAGGCTAAGGTGTAACAAAACATATAATATGGCGTAGAAAAAGAAAGGAATGGCTCAACAGGTTGTTCTAGGGGATCTTACTCTAAAAATGAGAGGAAACAAATGGTTACATGGGAGTTAACTAACCAGTGTAATTAGTTAATTTTACGACATGTAGGCTTATTGGTAATCCTAGAAATTTATCAGTTGAACATGTTCCTCCTTCTAAATCCATAGTACTAATAATTACGGTCTCGAGTGATATACCAGGCCAAGTTTTAAAGTCCACTACATCACCAGCACACTCATAATTTTGTGGAATTTTTAGTAAGCAATTGGAAACGGAATAGGCTTAATTCTCACAATATGTATCAAGGGTTATAGTGCGCTAGGTAATGTAACTAGTGATTTTTACAAAAGTCATGCTAATTTTTTTTAATTTGGCCTATTTCTAAGCACTTTTAAGCACGTAGCATGTTATTTTGTAAAAAAGAAGACAAGTACGTTCTAATTCTCCATCCCCCACTTAAATTATACAACGTCCTTGTTGTATAGATAAAACAATAAAATAATAAGGGAAAATAAAATTAGAACGGAAAACTCCCTGATGTTTTGCTCGTGATAATTCTCCAAGATGATTTCTTAAGCAAAAAGTGTGTTGACTAGGGCTTCAGAATGCCTAGATAAGTTCAACACATGTCTTTTTCAAATTATACCATATCATAGTTTCATCAAGGTCATGCATAAAAGATTAGAAGACAAGTGCAATTTGTATCTCGTTACAATGGTACAAGAAAACAATTAAACACACAACCGTACAGGGATCAATACGCCGTATCCCAAACCCTAGGATACGCCGTATGGTTCCTATAAAAACAATTAAATTGTTGGAAATTAAATATTAAGTTTTAAAACTGATAACGTCCAGATAGAGTGTCTGGGAAGACAGACTCGTGCAACAAACAATTAAAATGCGACAAACAATTAAAATGACAGGGTTATCTCCCGGGAAGCACTTTTGTTTCAGCCGGTCTTTAAGTTTGACCTTTTTCTTTCAATTTAATCCCATCCTTATAAAATAATTTAGGGCCGAATGGGATGCCAAATGGCACATACAATTTCTTGATTAGGAAAGTGAATGACATCCCTTTGTTAAGATGATTCCAAGTCATGATATTAACATTTAGTTTCTTGATAAAAGTTTTAGTTTTAAAAATTTTATTAGATAAATCATGACTTGTTTCCAAAAAGCTTATTTGACCCTTGAGTATTAACATTTATTACATTAGGTAATGGTATGACAGACATATCCCCCGAAGGTTGCTCAATATTGATTTTATCATTATCATTGTCCGTATTCGATTTTAGATCATTGGGATAAATCACGTTAAAAGGAAATAAATCACTAAAGTATAAAACGTTTTGTTCCTTTTCATCGCATTCGGACAATGATGTTTCATCTTTCAAATTAAATTCATTGATATGTTGAGGGTTTAAAATCGGTTCAGTTAATAAATCTGATTTAGATGTTAGAGCATCATTGTAAACAATGGCTGTAGATTCATTCTCAAAATCTTTAAAGAAGTCTAAATAATCAAAACAACTGACCGTAGGCTCGGGTGACGAAAATGAAGGCATATTGACTTTTTTCATTATCATTTTTTGAATCCGTTTTCAAATCGTTGACAGAAATTATTTTATAAGAAAATGAATTTTTGTCATAAATTACCGTGTAATCTTCATCGTAGGATTCGTCGAATGATATTCTAAAGTCAATTTCATCGTTAAGAGAACTTACCGTGGGTTCAGACATTAACGTGTCATTGATCACTATAGTTGGGAATTCAATTTCAACAGATCTGAGGTCGTGAACGTCTTCATCGTACCAGATCTTACCAGACGTAGCAGTCTCCCAGTTATACACCTTACCACGCCTACGAGCTTTTTCTTTCTCAAGCCTGATATACTCTTCCATAGTAATGTTGGGGTCGTCCATTTGAACCTATAACAAATTCGCTAGGGAAAGAAAACTGTCAAATAGCTTAATATGCCGTATCCAGTGATGATAGAGTTGAATACGCTGTATTGGTTTGAAAAAAATTTATACGCCGTATTCAATATTCAACTCAGAATATTACAGAAGACTGTAATAATGCAGAAAACACACAATATGCAAAAATATACAATGCAGAAAATTAAACACGCAAAACAAACACACAAATATGCAAATTAATCTAAACTAAACTAAAACACTAAAAAATAAGAATTAAACAACTTCACTCCCCGGCAATGGCGCCAAAAACTTGTTGTGCTGTCGTGTAGGGTTAATTATTTGATTATCAAGTTTTACATTTATATTTAGCCGACAAACCTAAAACAACACTTTAACGGGCAGTGTACCCGGTCAAGATGGAGTTTCGCGGTAAGTGAGGTGTCGAACACTAAGAGTGAAACATTAATCCTATATTCTATCAGGATTTTAATTAGTTCTAATTAGTCTATTTACTGGTTAAACATATGCTATATACGTTGTCTAATGATATGGGGGGGTTTTCAGCCTGAGAGAGTGGCACAAGTTTGGCGGTGACAAATATCAATTCAATACACAATAAACACAAAAGAAGAAAATCAGAAGATAGAAAAGTGATACAAGCCAAATGATAGAAAACTATATTAGCCATATTAAATCCAGTTCAATGTTGGTTTGTTTGTTTTAGTTCAATGATTTACTTATCTCGAAGCGGCATATCATTCTTAAGACTTAGGCGGGACATCATCCTAATACCTAGACACGATTAATCCTGTCATAATTAACGCATCCACATAAAGCATCCTTTAGTTTAATTATAATATATCTTAGGGAATCAAAGCAGTGGTGATCCTATTAAAACTCTAGCACAATGGGACTTTACCCACTTACTATTTGATGGTGTTTTATATACTAGTAGTCCACTATTCAAATCTTAATCAGTTAATTAAGAGCATGATTGTTGAAACATAAACGGGTCACCTACCGGTCCAACTAAGCTCATAATTCAAAGACAAAGACAGAACGTTATTTTTGATCCTATTGGTCCAGTATATACAACACGATATGGAGAGCTATCCTGATATCTAGATTACTTTTTAAGTATCACTAGACCCAGTTGAATGATAGGTCACATATTCAAACACATAAACAAGTATGAGGTGATAAACATAATTAAACAATCAACGATAAATTAAGAAATCGATTTTAAAACAAACCAAACATTGAACTTTCATTAAGATGGCTAATACCCGAGGGTATTAGCCCAAAACCATTGTAATTATACAAGCGTAATCAAACAATGAAAATTGAACGATTAAGAGAGTAAAAATTACACGATGTCTTTTATGGATTCGTGATCAATGTTTGACCTTGGTGGCTGATCTTCTATTCTAAAATTCGTCTTTAATGAGTATGGTATATAGAATATGATATTGCACACTGAAAACTCATTTTTGAGTCTTCTATTTATAATGTCTGAAAAAGACTCGATACGCCGTATCTGGCTAGGTCGATACAGGGTATTGCGCTGGATTGCTTGGAGTGCGCGCTACGTTCTCAATCAATCAGTGATATCTTTCCCAATTTACTTTATTTATTGTATCTTTGAATAGTTATCTTCATGGATACAGCGTATGTAAACAGAAGGGATACGCCGTATAAGGAATTGGTCAAACGCATTTTCTTGTGAAGTCATGGTGCTGATACGCCGTATCTCTTTTGTTGGATACGGCGTATGTAATCAGAAATCAGCATTCTTCAAATGTCTTCGTTTTAGCTCCAAATTATGCGCCTTTTAGCTTGTCTTCACAAAACAATCCGGAATTACTGCATTTATAAACTTTAAAGCAATTAAGTACCAAATAATGCAATAATTATATAAAAGTAGGCAAAACAGATGGGATAAATGATATAATAAAGTGACGTTATTTGATGTCATCAATCATTCAGAACCACAGTCATTCCTCCATTCTTTGGCACAACGTGAATAGGGCTAACCCATGAACTATATGAGATTGGATAAAGAAGCCCGTAATTAAGCATCTTAACAATCTCGTTTTTAACCACATCTTGTACTTTTGGGTTTAAATGCCTTTAGGGTTGAATGACAGGTTTGAAGTCATCCTCCATTAGAATCTTGTGTGTGTAGTATGATGGACTAATCCCTTTGATGTTTGACATTTTCCAAGCAATCGCTCCCTTTCATTTCTCCAATACTTGTAAAAGTGAAATTTTCTCTTTTTTGGACAATTCATATGAGATAATTATTGGAAAGGATTTGTCACCATGCAAGTAAGCGTATTCTAAGTGGTGAGGCAAGTCTTTAAACATATGTTTCTTCTCATCAATCTCGTTAGCACTAGCCGAATAAAGGTGTTCTCTTTCTACTTCAACATGTTTTGCTGTTTCCTACACAACTGGATACAGCGTATTTATAAACGCGATACGCCGTATTAGTTTATCTGAATCAGAATCATTGTCGGGTTTATATTTATCAGGGTCATAGCCTTCTAGGTCTGATTGATCAATTGATTTTTCCAGCCCTCTTGATAGAAATGAATCAGATTCCTCATTTGCCAGCAATTTCTGAGCTTCTGCGTTGATCGTGTTGTCCAAATCATCAATCCCGTATCATTCATCATCTTCAGTGGTCGGTCTCTTAATTGATTGATCTACGTCAAAGATCACTTCATCGTCTCCTACCCTTAGCGTTATCTTTTTGTTAAATACGTCTATCATTCCTCGAGTGGTTGCCAAAAATGGTCTTCCTAAAATAATAGGAACTCTTGAGTCTTTGGGCATATCTAAGATAATGAAATCTATTAGAAGGACGAATTTATCAACTTTTATGAGCACGTTTTCGATTATTCCTCTTGGGTATTGGATTGATCTATCTGCAAGTTCTAAGCTCATTCTGGTAGCCTTTGGTTCACCTAACCCTAATTTTTCATACATCGTATATGTCATCAAACTTATGTTAGCCACCAGATCTGCTAAAGCGTTGTTGATATTGTTAATACAAATAATGTCTAAAAACGTTATATATATTTTTCGACCTCTTAATGTTTTGATAATAACAAAATGTGAAAACGTTTACGATAAAATTAAACGTTTATAAATTACTAATCATAAAATTCTATTTCTAAGATTAATCCCTTAAGGTATGGATAAACAAATCATTAAACATGATTAGTGATCAAGAAAATATTTTCCTTAAACCTTACATTTCTACAAAATGTGTTTTTATAAAAATATAAAAACAAAATATTTATTCATTAAAAGAAATGTTTTATTAAAAACATAAAATTTGAAATTTAAATTTCCCTCCAAAATAGAAGGTTCTATAACAGATACAACCTTTATCACAAAAGGACAAAAAAGGGAGCGGAGTCTAGTGGCGGCCCCCTTTTAGGCCTAGCGGCCCCCTTATATATAAGGGACCGCCGGGACCGCCACCAGCAACGATCATTTTTTTGTCCCCTATAAATACTGGGCCACCCCATCTGAAAAACAGAACCTTTTGCTACGAATTTTTTCAGATCCATTTTTCTCACTTCTTCCTTTCTTTCTAAAACACATATCTTGATCACCAACATACCTTGATCTTGTTTCAAGTGATTAATTATTTCTTCCCCCCTTCTTCTTCTTCTTCTTCTTCTAATCAAGTGCAAGAGAAGAACAATCATATTCTTCTATATACGAATTGTTATCAACTGATCTCTCTCTTCCTCCTCAAGATCACAAATCTTCATTACATATATTTAGTGTTGTTGTATAAATTAGATTGTGTGTAGATCCAAGTGTGTAAATTGTGTATTGGTATGATTTGGATTGTGTGTCAATCCAAGGGTATATATATATATCTTGTTAGTGTGTAAAGACTTAGTGAAGTCTTAGATTGGTTCTAGCTAAGATTAGGACTCGACATCTAGCTTAGTGTCAGAAAGAAAGAAAGCAACGTGTAAACGGTTTTCTCCGCCTAAAGAGAGCTTGTTGACATATTAAAATCTCGAGTGGAGTACTTGGGGAGTGGAGTATAAACGAAGAGGTTCTTCGTTGCCGAACCACTATAAATCTTGGTGTCTTGGTTTGATCGTTTCTTTCCTTATCCCTTTATATTATTATTGTTTATTTAGTTCATTACATTAAATAGTTTTTGTTGTGATTCATATTGTTGATTGATTGGCATATAACTCGAATCAAACCATTTTATAAGCAAAGAATTTTAAACCGGTCAATTAACCTGTAAACTATTCACCCCCCCCCCCCCCTTCTAGTTTCCACAATTGGTATCAGAGCAAGGTCACTCAAGATTTTTAAAATATATTGTATTTTAAAGCTTGGATCGATCTATGGATTCCGACAAATATCTAGAAGGGCAATCTATGCAAAGACCACCACTTTTTGAAAGCGATAGTTTTATCTATTGGAAAAATAGATTCGAGACATATGTTAAATCAAAAGATCTAGATCTTTGGCATGTTATTACCAATGGTGATTTTCAACCCATTATTCAAAATCCGGAAACCAAACTTGATGAGGTTGTCCCTTTTGAAAAACAAACTGATGATCTTAAAAGAAGGCTTGCGAAAAATAATGAAGCCAAAATGGTTATTTACAATGCTTTGCCTAGAAAAGAATATGAACGAATTTTCATGTGTAATACGGCAAAAGAAATTTGGAAAACTTTGTTAATCACCCATCAAGGTAATAGCCAAGTCAAAGATAATAAGATCGACCTTTTGGTTCAACAATATGAACAATTCGTCATTTCCGAAGACGAATCTATAGATAGTGCTTTTGCTAGATTTAATACTATTATTACTAGTCTTAAAGCTCTTGATGAAGGTTACTCTAGTAAGAACTACGTAAGGAAGTTTCTTAGGGCTCTACATCCTAAATGGAGAGCAAAGGTCACGGCGATTGAAGAGTCAAAAGACTTAACATCACTATCTCTTGATGAGCTCATTGGAAACCTCAAAGTCCATGAGATGATCATCAAGAAAGATTCCGAAATAGTCAAAGCAAAAGTTGAAAGGAAATCTCTTGCTTTAAAGGCTAAGAAAGAATCTAGTGATGAAGAGTGTTCGACTTCCGGTAGTGAAGACGAAGAGTACGCCATGGCGGTAAGAGACTTCAAGAAGTTCTTTAAGAGAAGAGGTAGATTCGTGAGACAACCTCGGAACGACAAAAAGACCTTTCAAAGAAGCCGAGACGACAAAAACGGCAAAAGTGAAAGGAAGTGCTTTAGATGCGGAGATCCAAATCATCTTATTGGAGAATGTCCAAAGCCACCGAGAGACAAGAACCAAAGAGCATTTGTTGGAGGTTCTTGGAGCGATAGCGGTGAAGAAGATGATGAAAAGATCCAAGACGAGACATGTCTTGTAGCTCAAGCACCAAATGAGGTATGTTCCGAATCTTCTTACTTTAGTGATGAAAACTCATCAATTGATGATTTAGCTTTAGACAATGAATATGATAAATTATGCAAAATGAGTTTAATGATAATCACTAAGAACAAAAGGTTAAAAGCTATTAGAAATAGTCTAGAAAATGAGCTTAGAGAATTAAAAGATAGATTATCCACACTCGAGAAAAACAAGGGAGTTGATCTCGTGATGATGACAGGTCATTGATGGATGAAGTTTTTTTCGATGGTGTGGCCGTGTGGGTGAAACAAAGTGAGTTTCAAGATGGTGAATGAGTGACGTAGTAGGTAAGTCGTACATATTTCTTCCAATAATTTGTCATAGTAAAATTTCATACGCGTTTTTTTAGGGCATGATAACACTATTCTTTTTCAACAATTTTTTTATTCGAGTTTAATTCGCTCTTACATGTACGCGAATTTCGTTTCTTTAGCTTGAATTTCTAGAGTTGCAGCTGTGGCGGCGACGTGATGCATATTTGGAGATGGGAAATGAAATTATATAATGCATCATCAAGAAAAGGTTTATATCCCTTGTTACATTTTTCTCAAGATTCGTATGCATGTATGTGTATTTTTTTTATGAATGCGTGGGTCCGTATTGTGCTAAGATTCAAGTCCTTTTGTTTGATTTTGGTGGTGGATTTATAATGTTTTTTTTTGTTTTTGGTGGTGGCTTTATAATGTGTGAGAGGGGGGGGGGAGGAGTTTGTTTTTGTGTTTTTTTTTACTCATCTAGGTAAGCAAAAGAAAAAAAGTAATCTTTGTGATGTGGGATTTTTGATGGTTTAATTTGTTAATACGAAGTATATTTTTTCAAAGTGCTTCATGACTCATGAGTTAATAGGGTGTGGGCGTTGTTGTAATGTGATGGTCACATGTTTTATATCATGAGTAATGGTTTATGTTGGACTCTACTTGATGTCTATTTTCTTTGAACAGTTACATGTCAAAAGGGCCAAGAGATACACATCAGAAAAGGAACACGTCAACAAGAAAATGTGCGGCTAAGCTACAAAAAGAATAGACCAAATAATTTAATAAAAATTATAGCTACAAAATATATTGAAGTTGTGTGAGAAAAATACAGTAGAGTATTATCAGGAAGATGTGATGGATATGCAAAGAAAAAATAAATCATTCAAATATTCAAAGTATGGAGGTGGTGGTGTACGAAAAGAAGAGTGTTGTTCGAAGTATGGAGGTGATGGTGGTTCCTATAGCTCTATAGATGGAAAAGTGATGATGGGGTGTGGGTGAAGTGGAAGGTGTGTAACGAAGGGGGTTCAAAGTAGGTATTCTTGGTATTGTGCTATGAATTATTTACAATGTACTGTGTTAAAACAATCCACGCCTATAAGTTTAAATATTATATGCACTAAAAATGTTTGGTTGGAGAGTATGATAATCAATGTATGAAAGTATGGTCATAGAACCATTCTTAGGGAGAAATGTAGGTTAAATGGTTATTGTTGTGGGATCATTTGTTCAGTTCATATCACAAATTTTTTGTTAAATCATATTTTCATTAATATTTTTAGCTTTTCATTTTAATATTTTTATTTATTTTCCATTCCATCTAAGCATAAGACTGATTCATAATGCATACCAAACACACCCTGAATACTAGATTGGTTGATAGTGTAGAATCAAATCCATTTTAAAGTTTAATTTTGATATAATCAAAAGTTAAGCTATATGAGAAAACATTTTTGTATAAATGTAAATCTAAAACATGGCGTGCTCTATGGTATATTATATTATATTATTTGGACATCATCTAAACTTAATATTTTATTTTCATAGGCTATACTAGAAATAGATGACCTTATTCATATAACTGATGACACATTGTATGGTGTCTTCATGTGTTGTTGATTATCCTGTTATATAGTCATTGCTTATAGTGTTAGTACGATGTTTTTATATCATGATAAAATCAACTATGATCTTTTGATTATGAGCATTTGCTAACCTTCTGAATTTCTAAGCCAAAAACTTTTACAAAATTTTTATATGCGTTTCATAAATCTTAAAATGGAAAATGATAGCTAAATTGTATGGCATTACATAAAACTAATCTAGTCTTTCTTATTTCTAGTAAGAGCAGAAGGTGAACGTGTTACTATAACGCTGTGCGCCACATTTGTTTTTTTCACTTAATTAACAAACTAAACCTAACTATTCAAAAAAACAGAAGCAACAGTAAGAAAAAAAAAAAAAAAAAAAACTTGCATTAATTACCCTTTGAAGACTCACATTTTTTTCTATTACTTTATTTCAAACTAAAATAAATTTTAATTGTATTAAAATAATTTATAAAATTTTTATTTTAAATAAAATAAAATCTAATTTACTATTAAACTAAATTATAATTAAAATTTATTTAAACTAAAACTCACTTATCACATTTCATCTTCTTCACAGATACACACACAACATCACTCACAGATTATACACACACACACACTTTTTTTTTTTTTTACAAAACCACACACTACAAACACACATAGTTTTTTCAAAAGATGAATAAAAATCACTAGACAACTCTCGTTGATTACAGGAAAGCAATCCAATGTGAGGCATCGGTGCAGTAACGCAACCCAACGCGAGGCCACATCATACAGGGGGTGTGCGTTACTACACCTTTGCTCTAAAATGAAGGACATTTGAATTCTGGTTGGAAATTTGGTTGCAAGATTTTGGACAACTTTGAACAATTATTAATTTATGTATGTGTCATAATATAAGATAGTTTGTAAATTTGGGTTCTCCTGGTAAGAGAGTTCGCAATGAACTTTTATATGTCCAAAATGGAGTTGATGTGAATGAGATATCGTGTCTCAAAGTTAGGCATTCGATACCATGCTTAAAGAGGAATTTATGTTTATTATCTATCCCACATTGGTGTGATGAGTAAACTTGTGAGGACTCTATAGTGTATAAATAGAGGTCATAATTCCATAGCTTTGACACACATCAAATCAATAAGTATTATTGATATCCAACTTATGGAGTACACATCTGGAAAGGTGATATTCCAGGCAGTTTATTAAGTCTGGCAGTACAACTTACTGTTTTGGCTGTTGTACCTTGGAAACAGACCGCGAATCTGTTTTAAGAGAAACGAGTCAAACACGTGCCTCAGCTCTTTAGTGCTAAGCGTGTCAAACACGTGCCTCGAAGAGTTTTCCTTGATGGTGATCTAGTAAGTCCTTTTACTATTTTACTGTTTTCTTTATTTATCGTTCATAGTGTCTGTCTTCTGCTTCTACCCTATTCTGTCTGTTTTATTCTCTGTTATTTATTTTCTGTTAATTATTCATTAATTATAATCTGATTTTATTTTAATAAAAGTGTACATGTTTCCCTACAATCTTAAAACAAATTCTATGTAACAGAATTAAAAACACTTTTGTTAAATCGGACTAATTATTATTAACAGATTTTATATTTATAAACTGTTTTCTATCGAAATCAGGTTGAGTTTCTTTGGAAATCAATTTTAATTAAATAGAATTTTTAATTACAGATTTAGAATTACGATCTATAACGATTTTTAAAAGAGGTTAGTTCAGATTATTTTTATTTTGAAACATGATTGGATGTTTCTATTAAACTGATCTAGTTATTCATTGAAAAACAAGATTGAGTTTCTATTGAAGCAAATCCGGATACAAGGTTAATAGAAATCAAGATTGAATTTCTTGGGATACAGTTTTTAACAGTTTATTTAAACTGTTTGTGTGTGATCTTTAGGTGTTTGGATCAGTTTTATTTTGAAACCAGATGGGTTTCTATTAAACTGATCTATTTGATTCATTGAAACCAATTTGAGTTTCTTTGAATCGGCTTTGGTACAAGTTTAAATAAACCAAGTCGAGTTTATTAGATACCAAATTATTTTAATAGTTCTTAACTATTTTGTATTGACAAGTTTACTAATGGTAACACGAGTGTAACCCTAGTGAATCTTGTAAATGTAATTGGTGCGCCAGTTACTGACATGGTTGCAAATCATGACGAATTTAGATTCATTGGAACCAAGTGGAGTTTCTTTGAAACATAATATCTTAAAATGCTAGTTGTTTTTTTTATTAGATAATTGTAACGTGTTCGATAAAATCAAAAAGAATTTTTTTTTGAATTAAGATATTGATAATTATACATGTTATTATTAAATATTAAATATACATCACTTTACTAATTTAGTGGAAGTGTTTGTTTGACTTGTCTAGTTTATTTTAAACCGGGTCGGTTAATTATTAACTAGATATAATTCTTGAATTTTTTTTTTGGAGCTTAAAAAAAAGTTTATCTATAGAAACCTTGTTAGTTTTTCTTTTAGAAGAATAGATCTACTGAAACCTTGTTGAGTTTCTTTAGAAGAATAGATCTACTGAAACCTTGTTGAGTTTCTTTAGATGAATGGATCTACTAAAACCTTGTTGAGTTTCAGTATAGAAATAGATCATGTAAAATAGATCTATTAAGATCTTTTTAATGAAAATTGACAACATCATATTACATATGTGTTTTTGTTAAAACATTATGTAATAGGTGATATGTTTAATTGTTTTAATCGAAAGACTTCTTTTTAAAATGGTTTTGTATAACGGATCTTACAACTCTTTCTGATCTAAAATATGTTGCAAACTCTTTTGATAACGTGAACACAACCGAACCTTCTGCCGTAAAGGTAATGTCTTCCAATTTTGAGAGTGAACCTACACCTCCCATTCCAAATCATGTGTCATGTAGTTCTTCTCATGGATTTTGAGTTGGCGGGATGCATAAGCTATGACTTTCTCCTTCTGCATCAACACTGCGCCTAATCCCTTGTGAGAAGCATCACAATATACTACGAAGTTTTCACTTCCTTCGGGCAATGCCAAAATCGGTGCCTACAAAAACTTTTGCTTCAATCTCTGGAAAGCGTTTCCTCCTTTTACCCCAATTGAACTTTACACTTTTCTGAGTCAGCTTCGTCATAGGCTTGGTAATCTTGGAGAAACCTTCGATAAATCGTTGGTAGTAACCGGCAAGACCTAGAAATTGACGAATTTCCTGTCGGGGTCTTGGGTGATTCAATCTTGATTGTCTCAATCTTCACAGGATAACGTGAATGCCTTTCACTATCAAATCACGTGTCCAAGAATTGTTAACTTTCTGACAGCCAAAAGTCGCACTTTGAGAACTTGGCGTACAATTCTTCCTTCTTGAGCAACTCCAAAATTAGTCTAAGATGTGCATCATGTTCTTCCTTGGTCTTAGAGTAGATCAAGATGTCATCGATGAACATGATCACATTTATCTAAGTATGGTCTGCATACCCGGTTCATCAAGTCCATGAATATTGCCGACGCGTTAGTCAACCCAAACGGCATTCACTGGAAATGTAGGTAACCATAGCGGGTCCTAAATGTCGTCTTTAGAATATCCTCATCACGAACTCTGAGTTGGTGATAACCAGACCTCAAGTCAATCTTCGAATACACACTTGATCCTTGTAACTGATCAAACAGGTCATCGATTCTCGGAAGTAGGTATCGATTCTTTACGATAAGCTTGTTAAGTTTATGGTAGTCGATACACATTCAAAAAGAGCAGTCTTTCTTTTTGGCAAACAAAACTAGAGCTCCCCAGGGTGAGGAGCTTGGTCTTATAAATCCTTTGTCAGAAAGTTCTTGTAGTTGAGTAGACATTTCTTCCATTTCCGACGGTGATAATCTATACGGGGCTCGAGCTACAGGTAAGGTCGACCAAAAGGAATAGCCTCCCGAGGTCGAATAAGAATCGCTGACCGTCGACGAATCTCGGGTGGGGCAATAACAGGAGCAATAGGAAACTCAGATGATGATGATGGACGTGATGCTACCTTGCTCCTCTAACGAGCAACAATCATCACATACGGATCCTGAGAAGGTGGTCCATCAGAAGAATCAGGAGCCTCAAAAGAATCGGTGCATAAAAATGGTGAAATAGCTGGTAGCGGGGAAATGTGCTCTGATGAAGACATCTCATCTGGTGAATCAGAATTGGAATCTGAATAGGGAACCAAGCCACAAATCCAGTTTGGGTGGGGGGGGGGAAATTAAATAAAAGCCGACAAGAGTCGTCTCAACCACAGGAGCGGCAAATGAAATAATAGGAGCAATAGTAGAAGTCTCTAGAGCAACCACAGAAGTAGAAGGAATAACAGTAGGAATATCACCAAAAAGAATAACCGAGAGGACGGTGTTCCCCACACTCTCATCTGAAAGAATCAGAAGAAATAGCAATAGAAGAAGATTCGCCATGATTACAACAAGCAAAGTTTATGATAAATCTTCTTTATATGAAAACCATGCAAAGGCAAAAAGAAACGATGAAAATGAATGACAAGGTAATATAGCAATATTCAATAGCCTCAGTATATATAGGAAACTTATATATATATATATATATATATATATCTATATATTATATTTATATATATATATATATATTATATATAGCAAGGATGACAACACGTAAGCACAGATTGAAGGCAATAGATCACAATTACTGGTTATAGAACAGACCTCAGTATAACTTCCTGGTGCTGATAACCTTGGTTTGATTACCAATCTGTAAGTATTTTTTGGTCATCTCTTGTTTCATTTCTTTTATTCTTATGAATATTGTTCAAGTTTAAGAATCCATGTGTTTGTGTTACTTTTCTAAAAAGAAATGACAAAATATCTTGACAACTTTTATAAAAATGGAAGTATTATGTTTGTTGTTTTATAAGTTATGGTGAGATGAGTTGAAAAGTATGTTGCAACAATAGAAATGAAGGGATTAGGTTAGATTAAGTGTGGTTTTGTTGGTTGGTTTGGTAGTGATCGGGATTAGGCTAGAATAAGCACTATTGTGGCGTTTGGATGGATTTTTGAGAGTATTTATGAAAAGACATGTTGCTGATCCGAATTAGTTTTGAGGTTTTGAGCGACCTAAAAATGTCTTCATTAGGCGTAAAAGTAGTTTTGAAGAAGCTTGTTTCGAATAGATAGTTTTTCACGTATCGCATTAAAATCGGACTTAAAACGGCCAAGTTATAGCCAAATGAAACTTGAAATATTTTTTGGCAAAACCAAATGAATAGTGTGCTGATATGAATAGTAAAAGGGTTTTCGAACACTTTCGGACATTTTTGGACTTTCTAAACTCTAGCGAAACATATAGTAACACACACACACACACACACCACCACACACACAAACTTATATATAGTATATATATATGTCTATACTATATATTTATATTTATATCTATATATATATATATAGCTATTTGAAGAGTTCATTAACATATTTTAGGAAATGCGTTAAAGTTATAAAAAAAAATAGTTGTTTGGTTCAACTTAGCGGATCGGACTTGGAAGTTTAGCGATTATGGTTAGTTAGCGCATTTTGAAAATATGGAAACTTAACAAATATAGGGGACGGTATTAACGTCTTGAAACTAAAAACTTTCCAAAAATAGAAACTTTCTAAAAGTAGTAATTTTTGGATAAAGCCAAGACTTGACGAAAAACTCTATAATTTTATTTAGTCATACTTTATTAAACAAACTAAAGCACAAACACACATGGATGTCTTTTCTTTGAAGCATACTAGTACAGTTCTCGGTTTATTTCTTTGTTTTCCTAAGACGCCAAATTCTTTTTTATTATTTAGGTCGCGTGTAGGATTCTTCGGCTTTATTTCTTCCTCGTTGATTATCGATTCACCACTTGCTTAAGGTGAGTTCATAGCCCCACGTTTTTACCGATTTACAAATGCTTTATACTTTGGGGTGAGAAACATTGTTTGCTTTTAAAATTGGACACAAGTTCTTAACGTGAGTTTTACATGTTTATGTGTTGCCTAAGTTTGCTTACAAACCATTATTACCCGAACTATCATGAAAAGTTAGTCACCTATGGCCAATTAGATTGGTTAAGTGAGCGCGAATGCGTAAATAGATCTATTGGGACTAATTATCCCTATCTGCTTTGGTTCCACTTAACGAAGAACAAACGGATATATGTCATGTCGATGTGCGTTGTGGTGGTCTTTGGTTTGGGACACCAGTTAGGGCAGGAATACTATGTGGCATGATATGATATGCCCTGTTGTTATTAGCATCGGTGTCATGAGCTTAGCGTAACAGTAAATACTTTTATGTGATGATGTATCTGTTATAGTAGTCGCATGCGTTTTGAAATCTTGTGGTCCACTCTTGTACTAACTTAAACCTATGAATTCACCAACATTATGTTGACGTTTTAAACATGTTTTCTCAGGTGATGTTGGACTTGATATGATTCTAAATGGACGTCTATGTGCTATGTGGACTTTCGCCAAATTTCAAGACTTATCTATTTATTATACTCGTTGTTTTTGTTTAACGTTTTTATGCTCGCTACATTTTGACTCTCTTATGACCGGTTGTAAAATAATATATCTTTAAAAAAAAATAAAAAAAAAATTTTTAATTTTTCATTTTGCAACGAGTTTACTTTTTTAAACGTCCATGATTGTGGTCTTTTTTTATTTGCTTGGAGCGGATTGTTTATGAGTCACGCCCCCTTTTCGGACACGTATTCTGTCATGGCCCCGTCCTTTTGGGGTGTGGTCAGTTTAGGGTATCAGAGCCAAGGTTTATAGACGGACCAGGTGTTTACTAGGTCTGAGTCTAGATATAGTATGAGATCCTATGTACTCTATTATTTGTGCTTACGTGTTTGTCTATCTTGCATTATACATTATATATAAGACTTTCTATATTTATTGCAGACTTTTTATTTATTGCCATATATACACTTGCCATTCATTTCATCACGTTTTCCTTATGCCTTGCATGGTTTCATATAAAGGAGATTCTATATAACTTTTGTTGTGCAAGATCATAAGTAAGTTTATATAATGTACAAAAATACCCCTTAAGTGTAAATAGGCAATTTAATCTCATCCATTGGATGAGATGGAAAGGAAAGGTGGGGATGAGTCCCCTAGTATCCGCAAAAAATATGGTCTCCAAATGAACTTAAATCGGTATATAAATCACAACACTAATCATTATACTTGTCTTTATCCTTTTTTAACACCAAACTTAGAAATTTGTCTTTTGTGGTCAAGTTAGTAGATTGTTTAACTTTTTATAGGGTCTTTTTGATCCACTTAGCAGATAACAAGTTTTTTTCCTTTTTTTAATTTTTTTCTTTTACTATGCAGCCACATGAATTTTTATGCCTACTTGGAAACCCTGATTCACTATCTTTCATCTCTCTACCAAAACTTATTATTCACCTCCTCCATCTTCATAAATCCATATCGTTTCTAACAACTACACACAAACAACAACCCAATCTCCATGAACCCAGATCCAATCACACAAACCAAGATCTATACACAACCTATATCGTAGGGGTGGCAATTTCTGACCCGAAACGAAACCCGACCTTAAACCGACACGAAAATTAACATGTTTGGGTTGAGTCTAATAGATTTCGGGTCGGGTTTGGGTCGACCTATCTGACCCGTTTATTAAACAGGTTAGGTTCGGGTTGGGAATAAATTAAGCGGGTCGACCCACCAACCCGTTTAAGATTTATTTCCTAAAATTAAAAATTATTTATATTTTATTATATGTGTTAAATGGGATAAATGGGTCGACCCGCAAACCCGTTTAACCTGTTTAACCCGTGTAATGTGCCAATTTTTGTATATAAAACGGGTTAAATGGGTCAAGCCGAAACCCATGTAACCTATTTAACCTGCCAACCCAAGTATATATACGGGTTAAATGGGTCAGGTTCGGGTTATGTGTAAACAGGTTAGGGTTGACATAGGTGACCCGATTATTTAAATGGGCCAGGTTCGGGTTGGTGTTTTTTGACCCGCCAACCCGAACCCTACGACTCGACCCCGGCCCGAATTGCCACCCCTACCATATCGTACATCCAACAAAAACAAAAAAGCAACAAACACCACAAACCCAGATTCGATCTTTGGCACCAGCATGTTCCGACGACCTTAAAAACTTCCGGCGGCACCCACATTCATTCATCACCCACTTTTAACATCACTTATCCACTGACAAAACCACATCTGTAGTATCTCAAACGACAAAAACCGGTCTAACAATCTAAATAACTTCTATGGTAGTCATCTTTCCAAAACAAAACAACTAAAAGATTATAATATCCATTCGTCCATTGTTATTTGGGTTCACATGTGGGACGATTGCCCACAATGATGGATGTTTGTTGTAGTGGGTATATGGTTTGTTTAAGTTTTTAAGAGAAACTGAGGTTATGAAGCTTCAGTTGAATGATGATGGATGACGGGGAGTGATGATGGGATGGTGAAGCTTCAGCTGATAATGATGGATGATGAGATGTTGTTATTGGAAAAATAGTTTAGCAAAATGTGTTTTTGCAAACTTTGGACATTATTTAATATATGTATATGTTATATATATTTATATTAGCTTGTAGTTTTGCGTTCTCCTTGAAGAGAGCTTCGCAACGAGCTAAAGTATGTCCAAAATAGAGTTAATATGAATAAGATATCGTGTCTCAAAGTGGGACACGTGAAACGCAAAATCTAAGAAATGGAAGTATCTCACATCGCCCAAAATGTGAATTAGGAAGGTGTGATTCGGGTTCTTTCCAATTTTCTGTAAATCTATTTTAGGAATAGATTTAAACTTATCAAATAAGTTTGTATAGAATATTTTATGTCAATAAAAGATATGCAAATCGTTTTTGTTAATAAAAGATTTACTTAAGTTGGGCAGTTATTTATCTTGGAAAACAAGACAACGTTTTTACAATAAATATAGGCCTAGTCTCATTCGTTTTAGACACAACCAAAAAAATAAAGCTCCATAGCAACCAAGTTTAAGCAATCCTTTTGATCAAAATCATACGACTGCTTCTGTGATATTTCAGGCAAGTTTGTCAGGTCCGACTGTACAACAGCTTTAAACGTTGTACCCTGGGAGAAAGACGGTAAATCTGTTTTAAGGGAAGCGTGTCCAACACGTGCCTCGTTCCACGACCTTTTACTAATTTCTTTATTTATCGTTCATAGTGTCTATCTTCTGCTTCTACCCCATTCTGTCTGTTTTATTTTCTGTTATTTATTTATTAATTGTAACCTGGTTTTATTTTAATAAAAGTGTACATGTTTTCCTACAATCTTAAAACATATTCTATGTAACAGAATTAAAAACACTTTTGTTAAAATGGATTAATTATTATTAACCGATTTTATATTTATAAACACTTTTCTATCGAAACCAGGTTGAGTTTCTTTGGAAATCAGTTTCAATTAAACAGAATTTTAATTTACAGATTTGGAATTACAGATCTATAACGCTTTTTAAAAGCAGTTGTTCATATCAGTTTATTTTGAAACCAAGATTGAGTTTCTATTAAACTGATCTAGTTGATTCATTTAAACCAAGATTGAGTTTCTTTAAATCAAATTCGGTGCAAGGTTATAAAAATCAGGATTGAATTTCTTGGATACCGGTTTATAACAGTTTATTTAACTATTTGTGTTGATCTTTTAGGATGACAAACACGATTGTGACTACTCTTGTAAATGTAATTGGTGTGCCAGTTACTAACATGGCTGCAAATCATGACGAATTTAGATTCATTGAAACCAAGTGGAGTTTCTTTGAAACAAATCTCGTAAAACATATGTTGCTATTTTATTAGATTATTGGAATTGATTCATTGAAACCAAGTGGAGTTTCTTTGAATCATATCTCATAAAATGCAAGTTGTTTATTTATTAGATAACTATAACATGTTCAATGCAATCAAAAAGAGTTTATTTGAAACAAGAATTGATAATTATACAAGTTATTATTAAATATCAGATTATATACATCATTTTTACTAAATTAGTGGAAAAGTTTAATTATTAACTAGATATAATTCTTAAAATTTCAAGTTTAATTATTAACTAGATATAATTCTTAAATTTTTGAAGTTTAAAAGTATATCTATAGAAACCTTGTTGAGTTTCTTTAAAAGAATGGATTTACTGAAACCTTGTTGAGTTTCTTTAGATGAATGGATCTGCTGAAACCTTATTGAGTTTTAGTATAGAAATAGATAATGTAAAATAGATCTATTAAGAACTTTTTAATGGAAATTAACAACATCATATTACATATGTGTTTTTGTTAAAACATTATATAATAGGTGATATTGTTTAATTGTTTTAATCGAAAGACTTCTTTTAAAACGGTTTTGTATAACGGATGTTACAAAACATTAGTGTTTTAAACAAAAGACGAATTAAAATCGTTTTGTTAAGAAACACTTGTGATTAAGCATGTTGTTAATAGTACCAAAATTAGTTTCAAACTAATCATGGGATCTCGTATTAACAAAATATTTGGAATGTCACGAGTGACATCTAAAGGATCTACTCCCGAACTTATTAAAAGGGAGACCGATACTCGAGTTACGTGTACGGTAGATGCTTTGAAGCATTCAGAAACCGAATGTGCCATAACTATGCATTATATGGTCTGAATGACATGAAAACTGAGGCCATGAGGGAATCCGGCCTTAGATAATGGTGGATTAGCACTTCGGTATCGCGTATATGGTGATAAGAGTTTGATTAACTCTTTTAATGCTAATATCAGGGGAAAAGGAGATGTGATTCACATCTGGAAAAGAGTCTAAGTTAACCAATGCGTTGTACGTGCCAGAGATTCCGTAAGAATCTTGTGTCCGGATGGTTGCTTAATGAATTTTGGCTTTCATCTTGTGCTTGAATCAAATAAATATTGAGTTAAAGAATAACATAATTTGAGTCCATACGTGTTATGCCTTTAAAAATGTTTAAGCTGAATGTATTTTCTAATGGTCATTTTAGCAAAATGAGTATGAATTCAGCTTATTTGATTCTTTAAAAGTATGGCATGGCTGACTCGGACATGTTTTAAATTTTAACTCAATATGTTCTCTAATTAAACCAAATTGGATACCTACTTTTTATTGACACAGACTACAAAATTAAAACTTGTGTTGAAGCCAAATTGACAAGATTGTCTTTTCTCTCGGTTGAACAAAAATAACCGAACAAATTGTTGAATTGCATGTTCTTAAAATGCTCATAGCAGTAGTGCTTATGGTTTCTTTGTGTTTGTTGATACACACAAGGATACGATAATAGAATAAAGAAGTGCTTCCTTCTTTGTAAATATATTTCCTTATTAACGAAGGAAATTGGAAAATCATCTAGAATAAATGACGAAGTTGTCCAAGATCAGAGACAACGAGATGATAATGTTCTCCAAGATGAGAGACAAGATCAACCAAGGATGAAGAGGTTGAACCTAGAAGAAGCAAAAGGGGAAGAACTAAGAAATCGTTTTGACTCGATTTTGTTTCTTTTATGGTAGAAAATGAACCTACTTCTTATAGAGTGAAATATATTCTATTTTACAAAATCATACTTGGGAGCTCGTGGATTTACTTTCGGGTTGTAAACCACTAGGCTATAAATGGATCTTCAAGAAAAAGATGAAAGTCGATGACACCATTGACAAGTATAAAGCAAGATTGGTAATCAAAGGATTTAGACAGTACGAAGGTCTAGATTACTTTGATACTTATTTGCCTGTTGCGTGAATAACCTCGATTAGAATGGTACTTGCTATTGCCGCATTAAGCAAATTAGAAGTTCATCAAATGGATGTGAAAATGACATTTCTAAATGGGGATTTAGAAAAAATACTATACATGAATCAACCTGAGGGTTTCATGGCTCCTGGAATAGAGAGTAAAGTTTGTAGGCTTGTTAAGTCATTATATAGCTTAAGGAAATCTCCAAAATAAGGACATCAATTTTTACCATATCATGTAAGAATGTGCATTTAAAATTAATGGATGTATTTGTGTACTCCTGTGTTTATTTTTTTTATACATAGATGGTATAATTATCACTTAAAGTGATAAGAAGATAAACAAATACACTAATAATATGTTGGAGTCAAGATTTGACATGAACTTCATTAGTTATTGGATATGGTTCTTGGATGTGAACCAATATGGATTTGTTTTAAAGTCAAAAACATTATAAGGACAATATTCTTGAGAGGTTCAATGTAGGGGATTCAGGCCTAGCTAGAATCTAATGACATTAATTTCTATTTAAAATATAGGTAATGTGTTTCCTATTTTGAATACTTAAAGGATATTAGGCACCTTATGTGTGTAATGACGTGTGTGTGACCTGAATTTATAACTAGGTCAAGTATACGAGTAATTCAAGTGATGATCATTTGAATAGTATTACACAAGTACTACGATACTTTTGAAATTGCATTATAGAAGATATTCGACTGCTATCAAATGATAAAGTAATGCAAATTTGGATTCTTACTTAAAAGAATCTAGATCCACTAGAGCGGATGTACTTACGGTAAGTGGAAAGCTATGTCTTAGAAATCTTGAAAGTATTTCAAACAGACGCTTATAGCTAAATCTATGATGAAATCTAAATTTATCAATTAAGATAAATTTATAGAATATGCAGGATATTTAAGTTAATTCGTAAAGGACATACCAAGATGGCGTAAACCGGTAACGGCCATGTTTATAAAGTGTGATAGTCAATTGAATTTTGACAGAGCTCATATCACAATGTAAAACGTTAAGTCGAGACACATTCATCATAGACGGTGATTAGTGCGACAACTACACTCAAATAAAGTTATCACGATTGACTACGTAAAGTCAATGGATAACATCGCGGATCCACTTACAAAAGGCTTAAGCAGAGAGTTAGTTAGAGAGTCGTCTAAAGGGAATGAGACTAAAGCCCTTGAAGGAATGAGTTTCTATAAAGGAAAACCTAACCTAGTTGACTGGAGGTCCCAAGATCTAGGTTCAATAGGATAACCTAATCATAGAAATGTGGGGGAAGTCACATCAATATAGGGTGTTACTTAAAATTGTAACATCCTAGTTCATTCCTATAACAAACGCGACTTGTTGAGGTTAAACATATAACTTTAATGATTCAGGATGAAATCACAAAGCATAATGATCAAAGATGAAATCGCAAAACATATAATTTTAATGATTCAGGATGAAATCACCTATGTAAGAGAGAAGTAGGGTCGCTTCGAAGGGAATTGTAGGGGGCGCAATTCTTAAGAGCTCTTGTAGAACCAGGCTAGCGCTCATGACCATAACGGGCATGACTATGAGGACTTGACAATGTCAGGAAGAGTCGTGTGTGAGTGTGTATTGTCGTCTACGTAAACAGAGGCTCAATTCAAGGACATCGCGTCTACTCAGATCTAGGAGACTAAGTGCATTTCAAAAGGGAAGGTTCAAAGGCTCACACCTACCTATCCTATGCAGGACTCAACCGCAGAAATTTCACCGAAACTTTCGTGTGTTTTTTTACTGATTTTCATTCATGTGGAGGATTGTTGGAAAAATAGTTTGGCAAAATGTGTTTTTGCAAACTTTGAACATTTTTTTAATATATGTAGATATTATATATATTTATATTAGCTTGTAGTTTTGCGTTCTCCTTGAAGAGAGCTTCGCAACGAGCTAAAGTATGTCCAAAATAGAGTAATATGAATGAGATATCGTGTCTCAAAGTAAGACACGTAAAACACAAAATCTGAGAAATGGAAGTATCCCACATCGCCCAAAATGTGAAGTGGGAAGGTGTGATTCAGGTTCTTTTCAGTTTTCTATAAATCTATTTTAGGAATAGATTTAAACTTATCAAATAAGTTTGTATATAATATTTTGTGTCATTAAAAGATATGCAAATCGTTTTTGTTAATAAAAGATTTCCTTAAGTTGGGTAGTTATTTATCTTGGAAAACAAGAGAACATTTTCACTATAAATAGATGCCTAGTCTCATTCGTTTTAGACACAACCAAAAAAATAAAGCTCCATAGCAACCAAGTTTAAGCAATCCTTTCGATCAGAATCATACGATTGCTTCCGTGATATTTCAGGCACGTTTGTCAGGTCCGGCTCTACAACAGCTTTGAACGTTGTACACTGGGAGACAAGCGGTGAATCTGTTTTAAGTGAAGCGTGTCCAACACGTGCCTCGTTCCACGACCTTTTACTACTTTCTTTATTTATCGTTCATAGTGTTTGTCTTCTGCTTCTACCCCATTTTGTCTGTTTTATTTTCTGTTATTTATTTTCTGTTAATTATTTATTAATTGTAATACGATTTTATTTTAATAAAAGTGTACATGTTTCCTTACAGTTGTTTGTTATTTAGAGTTATGAATAATATTAGTTTGGAGGTTTGATTTGGTTTATTTTGTTCGATTAGGATCTGGGTTTCTTGTGACATGTTGGTTTTTTTTATAGATCTGGGTTATGATACCACATATGTGGTTTTTTTATTTTGAGTTCATGGAGGATTTGGGTTTGATTTGGATATGTGAGTGGTGGGTTGAGTGACATGGCACATGACATGGGCTTATGATTAAAAAAAATTACATGTGGCCATTACCTGGTAACATGGCATAAACCGGCTAAGTGGGTCAAAAAAGACCTCATAAAAGGCTAAACAATCCACTAACTTGACTACAAAATACAAATTTCTAAGTTTGGAGTTAGAAAAGGATATAATGATAAGTATGATGATTACTCTTGTGATTTGCCATATATTTTTACTATTCGAGTTGAACCAAATTCATATTGGAAGTGATATATTAAGTTGAATCTAAAAGTAAGGCTACAAACGAGCTCATTTGCATCGCTAAAACTCATCTACACCTAGTCAATCGAGTTTGAGTCATTGAATGTGGCTTGCTTTCGCAGAGTGTTTTCCGTACGCTTTCAGCCGTGTTTTCCGTCTTTGTTTTCCATACGTATTGCGTTTTTTCGTTATTTTTTTAGATTTTTCTCGAGCAACATTTTCTATTCTTATGTTCGTCTCGCACATTCCCTTACGTATTCTGCACGGAATTTTTCCCCCCGTTTTTGTTTTCCGCACGTTATTCACATTACGTTTTCGTCTGTTTTCCCACCACTTTTTTCTCTTTTTTTCCTTCTTTTTTTCGTTTCGCTCGTTATTTCTTTTGTTTTCCCAACAACAACCGAGAAAGAGCAAAGAGTCAAACGATCAAAAAAGAACGGTTACACGTTCGTAAAAAAATTAAACCCAATAATCCGTTTTTGGACATTTTTCTTCGAGCACCAACTCTTATAAAGTTATTTTCTTGTCGATCCTATGGATCAATCTATAAAATAAAAGATATATTTATTATGAATGTTGAATTGGCCTATATTCATAATGGGTTATTCTCTTTTATAAACGAAAATGACAGAATAGTATATCTGTAATTTGTAGATACTTTACATTAAGTCAAACTTTGTTCCTTATTTAGTTATTCCACAATGGTGTTACATATCTAAATGCTACAGTATAAAGGCTACCCTCACATGCACACACCTACAAAATCAATCATTATCTTGTCATGTTCCGCACTAACCTACATTCTTGACCGACTATCATCCAAAAAAACTTCCTTTAACCCCCCCAAAATCACTCTCCCACATCATACACACTCCATCGAGGCACTTACTCAACCACTATTTCATACAAAACAACCGTAACTCCATGCCTAATAGAAACACAATCCGACGACCGAACCTCCACAACAATATAATCCTTCCAGATCAATGAACTCCACGCTAAAACATCCGAGCCCCCCAAATCAAAACCCATGACCAACACGAACAATACTTAACCAAAGTTACCTAAACAAATACATCCCCTCAAAAAAAAAAAAATAGAAACATATAATAAAAAACAATTTAAACTAATATTTTTGATGTCCATCAGATCCCTTTACACCTAACTTACCACAGAGACAAAATACAATACCCAACACATACATGAGCTATTATATATTCAATTATAACAACTACCTCAAAAAAAATTCCTATATTCCTATATAACTGACTATTTACTAATAATGTAACGATTCTCAAACAATACCCAATTATAAGCAGACTTGATCCATTATCCAACACCGTGTATGAACTTTATAATCAAAAAAAAAACACTCGTTATTTCATAATAATAGTATAATTATATCTTTGAGAGATTTGTTCTTCCAAGCTATAACAGTATATGATATCTTAATAAATATTAAGCCTACAATAATTACTTGTACATAATTACAATCTTATTCTTATTCAAGAATATTCTTTCCGTCTTTAAATTCCATTGTGATTTAATAGAATATATATCTTATAAAGAAGTAGTCTATAAATTAAAATTTATATATGCTTCGATAAAATCTTTATCTTTCTTCACATCTTACTAGTACTGTGATTTATATAAAGTCTACATCCTCTTCATATTCATGAATTCATTTCTTGCAACCCCTTGAGTAACTAGACAATAAACACTTCTTTTTATTAGTCCAAACTCCAACCAGAAATCATACATATCAAATACAAGTCCTAACAAAACCCCCGAGCTGCCGAACAGTCTACACAACTTAGCATTTTACAAACTCTTAAACAGATATAGAACTAACATACACGATAAACTACAACTCGCCACACCTCATAAACGACAATACCCTCGCAAATCAACACCCAAAATACATACATACGATGATCCATACTATAGACCCAAGCATAAATTCTCCCCAAACCAACCAGAACAAAACAACATAATCATCAATTACACACCATGAACACACCAAAACCACCACAACCCCCAATTAAGCCCCACAAAACCCTCACACCCATCAAAAACCACATACAGCCAAAATACACACAAGCAAATCAAACGACGCCTACCCTTGTTCTATATATACATTTAAACACTATAATAAACTAAAAAATTAACCAAACTATTGCACTTTAACAACGGTCCATACACAATTACACCCAACCGCACCACAAGCTAATAATCCGCAATCGTTCCACTAGAACGTCAAACTCAACCCTCACGAAACCAATTACCGCAATACTTATCACTTCCACTCAACGCCAAAAAACCACCCAAAACTAAGTGACCATTTAATATGATAAACAGGACATCCCAAGACGCTTTCGTCCGCATTTACTGTTTTTTTTTCAATCGGCATTCGCTAACTTGTGATAAAGCAATTAATGTGGCACTAACTGTGTCTAGTTGCAATTCTAAACATGTAAATCAATGTATCTATCACTTTGTGAAATATTATACGTTGGTATGAATTAACATGGTTTACAACATAGTTTTGTGAGAAAATAGTGTTTTAAATTTAATTTTCACAAAAATGTTTGATCTATGTTAAATTAGTAAAAGTATGTTTTAATTTTTTTTTTTTAATGTTCAAACCGATGAACCCTGTTAATGTTTTACACAAAATACTTATGTTCATTTCAGACATCAGTATGAGTGTTCGAACTATAAATATTAAGTATCCCATTGATTAATACTTCAAGTAGGTTTGAATGATAACAAATAAAATTCTTCGATATTTACCAACTTCTATCTAATAGAACTGTTATTGATTTTTCTATTTTTTTTGAAGGTCCAAAAATTAATGTATGATTAATGGTTGGAAAACTAAGGATATATACTTTTCAATGCCACAAACCGAATGAGTCAGTTGATTGTTTCCACACAAAATAATTATACCACGTTTTAAAAAACGAAAGCATGTGAAGTGTTCTTAACCAGGGTATCTAAAAAAAAGCGCGACTATAAGCAGCGCCATAGCGCGAGGGCGTGGCATCACACGGTTACAAAACAGGCCAAGGCGTCCGTCTCTAGCGTAAGCGTTGCAATAAAGAAAAAAAATCATAAGAATAAAAAAAAATACAAAAAAAAAAAGCAAAAAAAAAAAAAAAAAAAAAAACATAAAAAAAAAAAACCAAAAACGCGATAAGAATGTGATAAAGCGCGCAATAACGCGTCTTTTTTAAGCTTTTATAAGTTTTTCACATAGGATTGAGCTTAATTTACGAAGTATTTATGATTTGGGTCTGTAATAGATCGGGCTTATAACTCCTTATCTCAATCTTTAAGCTAGTAGCTAAACCTAAAATTGATCACTACCTATAAATATATTTTGCCACCAAGAGCCTTGAGTCACGCCTTAAAAATACAACAATGACCACATACACGTCATCTACTCACCCGCTAAAGCTTGAGGCTTGGCTATGCCGCCACGCCACGCTTCACGCTATTTATAACCTTGGTTTTAACTTACAGATTAGTGTAATATCACACGTGATATATCAAACAAAATACTACACCGAGAATAAACAAAAAAAAACAAAAAAAAAAAAAAAAAAAAAACAAAAAAAAAAAACAAAGTTTGTCAAAAGTAAATTGAACAGTGCCCCTCTATTACGGGAGATAATATAATGCTTCAGTCACATGGTGTCATTAATGAATCTTAACCCGTTTTGGGGCGGTTTTTATATGCATATGTAATTTTTAAAAATAAGAGTAAAAATGTCTTTTAATTAAAAAAAACACAAAATTAAGAAGTGGGGGTGGATGTTTTTTTAAGGTTTAATCTTGTCTATTAAATAAAATTAAATCTTAGATTAAAAAAAAAAAAATCCCTATCATTAGATCAAACTCAAATGGATGGTGGGGATTTGTCCCTTGGTATGTGATATTTTCGTTTTAGACACAACCAAAAAAATAAAGCTCCATAGCAAAACAAGTTCTAGCAATCCTTTCATAAATTCATAAAGAATCAACACTTGAGCTTTTTCCGTGAATATTTCAGGTCAAGTTTGTCAAGTCCGTATGTACAACAACTTTGGAACGTCTTGCACCCTGAAACAGAATTGGGAATCTGTATTTGCACAAAGGGAAGCGAGTCAACACGGTGCCACCGTTCAAAACGAACTTTTACTACTTTCTTTATTATATCATTATAGTGGTTTGTTCGTCGGCTATTCTAACCACATTCTATCTGTATTATTTTTCTGTTTAATTAAATTATTAATTGTAATCTGATTTTATTTTAATAAAAGTGTACATGTTTCCCTGCATATTTTCCTAAGGTTTTTTGTTCGTTAGCCAAATAAGATATTTAGCGAACCCTTTTGCTTGCACTGAGACTTGTCACACATGTCGTTTGATGGTCAACAAGCAAAGGTACCCGCGCGTTGCTGCGGGACGGGTGTGTTAATTGTTTGTACAACCTGTTTCACAAATTCAGACACATTTCTTTGCTATAAAATCCTCAGAGGTGTAAGTTAAAAACGTTGACCCACTTAAAATGATGGCCAAAACCTTGTGTATGGCTGAGTATAGCTTTAGAGACATCCATAAGAGTCGGGATTTTACGAACCATATCAAAGGACTCTAAGAATAAAAGCTAAAGATAAAAGTGGTGCAACCTAATGAAGAGATTGATGTCTTTGGACTAAAGAGCAGCCTTTTATATGTAGTTTTTTTATTAAGATATACTGTTAAAAAGCATGCATTTAATATTTTGAAATACCATTTCTTGAAGTGTTTATTTTAATAGTTTTAAGAAGGTGCTTTAAGAATAAGAAAATAAATGTTCGTCTTGTTCTTCCTATGTTTCCATCGTCAATTCCATCCAAAACAATTGCAAAAGTCCGACATCAGTAGTTGTCTTAAGCTTACATAGCCTTCCAAGTACCCGCAAAATGTCAATTTGCATGATTAGTATGCAGGGATGTCACCATTTCCAAGACAAAAAAGCAATATTTCAAATTTGCTTGTGAATAGAAACCTATAATTGGTTTTGTAGTGGGGCCAAAGAGGTGTCGGTTATGCTATATAGTTGACTGATATGTCAAAACGCCTGCGATGCAACTTATGTTTCTTAGTGTTCCAAAAAAAGGGGGGGAAATAAGAGCACACATTTGCTTAAGCGTTGACCAAAAATAGAACCTATCCTATATCAGATATTCATATTTATAATAGACCTCGATCGACTATTCATATTTATAATTCCAGTCGCCGTACAGACAGACACATGCAACAGAAATGGAGACACGTGCAAATTACCTGCATATATGGGACTGTTCCTTAAACAGAACATAGTGTATTCACAAACTCTAATCGAATTTCATTTGGCAGATCCATCCGCTCCCTTTCACAAATTAGTCGTTTGGCTCCATTGTAACGTTCATTAGCTGATTATGTGAACAGAACTAAGCGAAGGTGTACATACTGTATCATATCTATCTATTATGTCAATGGTACCGTGTATATGAGGCTCAGATAGGTTGAGAACCCAAAAAAGCTGATACATCCACCCCGACAACAATCTTGATGATTTGCCACATAAAGAAATCAAAAAGTATCATAACTTTGATCACTCAATTTTAGGGTTTTTAGGGGGAGATTTCATCAAATCATGGCCCCTTAATAATGAAAGTGAAATTATCCTACATCAGCCCACAAAGAAATTGACACGAAAGCCGAAAAGCTGGAAAAAAAAACGTGCCGCTTCAAGCAGCGCCATTTCGAATCGGCTAATAGAACTCTTATATCTATTCACTCAATTGTTATAATGCCTATAGGTCATATAGGTTTAGGATCAAAAAAAAGCGATACGTCTGCCAATGGCGCTGCACTCAAAGCTAAATGTTATTGGGGCCAATCAACCAAGACATGGATAAATCACAGCCCTTAGTGAATACTCTTACCAAACCACAACCCAAAAAATCAATCCGTGATAAAAGTTAAAGATGTGAAGCTCTTATAAGACGACATATCATTTTGTAAACATTTCAGAATATCATCCCAAGAAAAATATAGGAAAGGGCTTAATTTGGCTCAGATTAATTGATGTGGTGGCTGCGCTCGTGGTGGTTGCTGAGGCGAGGAATTCTCGCACTCTACCATCCTTCCACTATCCGCGCCAACACGACATAGTCGAAAGATCATCACAGCCAAGTAAAATGCAATCAACATTCAACCGTAACCCGGGTCAAGTTTCCTGGCCAAGTTACCTTGGCTACAATAATAATTCGATTAAGGTAACCCCCCAGCCAAAATTGAAAAAAAAAAAAAAATAAAAAAACTATCAGCCTTGCGTTGGTAAATCTATGGCGACAAAACTTAGAAACACACATAGTATAAATAGTATCATTTGAGGAAGCAAACGACGTTCTTTCGTTTCGCTGGGGTCGTCGTGATTCCTGAACAAATATTCAACCAAATAAGATATAACTTCAAGCCACTCACCTTACCGTCAACGCTAAGTCAAACAATCTAACAAAAAACCGCAGAAACAAAATCCCTAAATTTTATTTACATAATATTTGTGCAACAATATAAAAAAAAAAAAAAAACCACCACCTAGAAGCAATCCATATGGTTAAAAGAAAAAGAAGTTAAATAAACCTACCTAATTACCATAATATGAAACTTGATATAGCACCTAAACCAAAGAAACAACCAAGGCAACGAAAAAATATCGCTAGATCATTTCCGGCCATCGGAATAAAAAAAAAAATGTTCCCCGCCTCGGTAAACCGCTATTGAGTCTCGGCCCACAGACAAAAGGCCTAGAAACTAAACCTTGTCTGAGTGTGTAGATGAATCGGGAAGGCGATGGAAGGTGTTATAACACCATTTTGTGACCGGACCGACACAGGCCAGTTAGGCTTGGGCTGGACTAAGGAGAGCAGATCGGGCCATCAACAGTGTAAAAATGAATAGTGAAATCGTACGGACACGACGACGTTTTAAACCTCTAATGATTATATATATAATTTGTAGGCGTAAGGACACAAGCCCGTTCGTGTGGTAAAAGTAATAAACAATAACCTTTTTATTTATTTATCTAAAATACCATTTTTAACGTTTTGACAAAGACAAAAGTTTTTTTATGATTAATGTTTTCTTTTAAAGATGTAATCACAATTAAAGGCGCAATATGCAAAAAATATTGCTTTTATTTTTTTTGGAATTGTATAACTAACAGAATAATATAATATCAATAATGTTTGACCGACTAAATTCATAAGAGCCAAATTATACCATATACGTTCAAAGCATAAAAAACAAAAAACAAAATATAATAATCTTATCGTATGTAACAAAAAAGTACTCAAATTAGATTCGAGTGGTTGAGAAAGTTACAAGCAGAGCCAGATTTTAGTGGTGACTGGTTGCATTATGGTGGTGGTGGTAATAAATGATAACATAATATGCGTGTTTTTTAAATGCAATATACTTTTGGGTTTAAGCGATAAAATAGACGTATACTTTTTTTCTAAATGTCCCGTTGAATACCTGTATTATAAAAATTATCGTCTGATATGTGAACTTTTATATACCCGCTAACATAATACATGAAAACTTGTTTTACCTGCTAACATGATACTTGTATTGTACTAAACAAATATGTGTTGAGTGGTGATGATGCGTGTGTAAGGGTGTGGCGGGGGCTGGTGGCAGGATGGTCAAGGAGTGCATGTAAGGTTGTGACTGGGTGGTGGTAGGGTGTGGGGTGATGGTGGGGTGTGGGGTGATAGTGGGGTGGTGGCGAGGTGATGGTGGGTGAAGTGGCGATGGTGGTGACGGGGTGGTGGTGGGGTGGTAGTGATGATGTGGAGTGATGGTGGGGTGGTGGCGAGGTGATGGTGGGGGAAGTGGGAATGGTGGTGAGGGGTGGTGGGTTGGTGCGAGTAGAGGGGGTCCAGGAGGGGGCTCGTCGCAGGCACCATCCCAGGGGGAGTGCGATGAGTGTAAGGATATTGAGCTTGGTGGTGCGCGAGCTGAGCTGGTGATTGAGCGCGGAGCTGTGAGTGGGCCCTGGCCATGGTGGTTACCCCGGTAATGAGGTGGGGTGGAACGTGCAGTCGAGGGAAGAGCTTGGTGGGAGAGGAGGAGCGGAGGCATTGTGGGTGCCGAGTGGACCCCATTAGAACTCGCCACGAGGAAGCGGTAGTGTCGCGCTACGAGATTTTGGGCCTCAGTGATTCGCAGGAGGGTTGACGCAGCGTTATCCGATATCGAGATGAGAAAAGTCCTCTACCTGACAATTCAGCGACGCCTCACAGTTAACTCCCTACGAGAAAGGTCCAACCCAAAACAAGTATGCAGGACCTCCTCCGACACCCCCCTCATGTCAGTTTTAGCCTTTACCCCTGTAGCCGGTTCCAATTACACACGACTAGATATTTTTCCCACGTACCATATTGTACTGCATCTGAGACACAAAATGCTCTATCGCATCACCTAAAACTTTATATTTTTACTTTACATTGTTAACATTAGGGGTCATGTTTTTTCATAAACAAACAATGAACCTTTATTTTGAAGAAAATCGAGTCTTTCGTTTTGTTTGTGAAAAAAACAATCATATTTATACCGACTTTAAAATATCTTATTTGTTATATATCTTAATTTTTTTGTGTTTAATCTTGGCTGAGAAAAAGTGGTTGAAACCGGACTGAATGTAGTGGTGACCGCAGAGAACACCGCCACGTTAGCGCCAACCCAGCTTTCTCTCTCTTAGACCACACAGTGACCAAACACATGTAGTGGTGACCGCAGAGGACACCAAACATTTTTTTTAAACATTACATTAATAATTAAACATTTTACAAATTAAAATAAGGAAATAAAAATACACGGAAGAAAAGACAGAAAAAAATTACGAAAATAAAAAACATGAACTTGACGGAATTTAAAAATACAACACAAATACGTTTTAAAACATATAGTTCGAATAGTATCCGTTGGAATAGTAGTTGTTTGATTTCAAATTTGAAAATTACATTACGGAATTGAAAATTACATTATGGAATTGAAAATTACATTACGAAATTGAAAATTACATTACGGAATTGAATAACAATAATGTTAAGCTAATGAAACCGTATCCTTACGGAAAACCTCAACCACATTTCTTTTTGTAATGTTAAGGTAATGCTTTGATGGTTTAGGAGTAAAAACTGAGACATTGGCAAGTATCATAGCAGCTCCTACTGTAATATCCTTTTCATAACTACCCACATCAAGGACTTTGTAGTGTATTGTTCCAGGTACTGTACCCGATAGATCTTTCAGAGTCACATTTAAATCTCCAAGAGCATTCGGAGAACAAGACTTCACTATTGCAACAACTTGTTCAAGTTTTCCCTTTTTAAGAAAGTTGTCGATGTCTCCCAAACATCCAGTTACAGTGCCACCAAAAGCATTCACATAGTTAGTGGCGCTAACCCACGCCCCACTGTTAAAATCAGCATCCTCACCCACATCCTCAACAACTTTCTGCATATATTCTTGTGTCGACATTAAAGCCCCATCCGGATCAAGAATAAATACATTTTCTTTAAGCAGCTTGGCTCGCTGAACAAGACCCGCAGGACCGGGTATTATCCTAACTGGGTTTGGGGTTGAGGAAGATGGTTCAACACATATGCTATTAGAGAGCTGAACAACACCCGCAGGACCGGGTATTATGGTAACTGGATTTGGGGTGTATGGAGATGGTTCAACATGTGCGCTACTAGACGAACGCAGAACAGGTGTTAAATGGAGATCAGAATCGTCTATATCAAGACTGTATTCCCATGGATCATTTTCGTTAGTGAAATTGGAATCCATCTGGATAGTTGGATAAGAAGTTGTGTGATATAATGAGGAGATGGTGGGGGTATTTATAACGAAAAACTAGCCGTTGGAATTCAAAATTTGAAAATATAATAACGGAATTTAAAATACAATACTTTATTTAAAACATTAAATTAAAACAACATTACACTAAAATAGTTTCTAGTTTATTAATCTGATGACTCGTAATCTGAATCAATTCTCATCACCCCAAATTCCATAAAGTATTCATCATCATCAGCTTGTTTTTGCCTAATCTTCTCCTCCCGTGCCTTTTCATCCATTGTTTGTTCTTCTAGTGTTTCTCTTAAGGCTTCTTCATCTAGATGTAGTTGATGTAACTCTTCCGCAGTAAGGTATACATCACCAATCTCATGTGTCTGTGATGAACCACCTACATGGGGTTCTGAGCGGTGGTTGTATTTTTCATGTATCCAAGCTAACTTAGCATTCATTTGTTTTTCTAGTTTTGCCGTCTTTCTGTACATAGAAAGATTTAGCTCGTAATCTTTATCAGAACCTTCTTTTAAGAAAGTGTCGATCAAAGCACGGCTCTCTTGTGGAATGTGATTACATTTCTCGTATGCTTTTCTAAGATCTTCTTTAGTTGTGCATGCATTATCAAATTGCAAGGCTAAATCCAGAATCGCTTTCTGATGAACCATATCTTCGTCAATTTGTTTTTGAACCAAAGCTTGGATTTCATCGTCACTATGTGGTATCGAACAAGCCATTTAAAAAAGATAATGAAAGTGTATAAAATGTATGTGTTTTGTGATTAAAAATGATATAAAAAGTGAGATTTTATAGTGAATAGGGATTGTTTATTTTTTTAAAATAAAAATATAAAAGAAAGAGTTAATTTTTTTTAATACGAAATCTTCCTCCAATTATAAGGTCGTGCAGAAGACCCTAACTTTGCAAAGGTTGGAGGTGACCAGGTCTTGCTTCGGTCGGCGTAGTGGGGTGACCAGGTCCCTTTTATTGCCACATGGGACGACCGATCGCAAAAGGTCGTCCCATTACGTTTAGCCTAATGAACCAATCACAACCCTTCATTTTTTTCATTAACTTAAATAAAACCCACTTTCCATCTCTTTTTTAAAAATTAAATATCTCACAAACCGTTAATCGTTACGCAAAACGAAACATACCATCGCGACAAGAATTAAATCATCTTTCTATAGAGGGGCACTTTGATATACTTTCGACAGACTTTTTTTAAAATTTTTTTCAGTCACGTCTTGAAAAATCACATGTGATTTTATTAAATCACACACATGTGATTCTATTAAATCACATGTAATTCTGATACAAATCATACGTGATTTTTTCAGACGTGACTGAAAAAAAAATCAAAGAAAAAATTCGTCGAAAGTATATCAAAGTGCACCTCTATAGAAAGATGATTTAATTCTCGTCGCGATGGTGTATTTTTTGTTGTTTGACGATTTACCTTTTGCAAGATATTTTATTTTAAGAAAAGAGGTGGAAAATGTGTTTTTTTTAATTTAATGAAAAAATGAGTGACTATAATTGGTCAATTAGGTCTTTGATAAATGTTGGGTCTACATTGATCTCATCTCTTTCAGTAAAACATTAGTTAAATATTTAGACGATCTACAACTAATAAAGTGGAAGTGTGAAATAGTATTAATAAATGATTTAAGATCATTTGGATACCAAACTTAGCTTGGATATCGGGGGACTCATCCCCACCCTCCATGTCCATATCATCCGACGAAGGAGATTAAATTCCCAATTTATACTACAGGGGTATCTTGGTCATTTCAGTCCACTATATAAATATTTTTTCTTTAACAAACACTCATTCAACATACACACAAAGCGTGTTTTTTATCTCTCTACCAACAACATATCAATCACCACCAGAAACAAATTCATTAGATCTACTGTAAAACCCTAAAATCAGAACAAGTGCAAAATTTCTAAAATGCCCCTAATGCAAGAAAATTTTATAAAAGCTTAAATAAATTTATTCAAGTGTTATAAATTTTGAAAATACATCATGTGACAATTATAAAAAAAATGTATATGATAAAAATTTCAGTGGAACTACACACTGACTCAGTGAGTCGACTCAGTAAGAAAATGACGGACACGTGCTTTTAACAAGAATAAGCAAACCAACTCTCAATTAACTTTATTGTTATAGGTCACTTTCCAATTTTGTTGCAAGAGAAAAAGCTGGCTTGTGTGCAATTTACTAGTGACTTAAGTCGTTATCAAATACTGTATGCTAACACTACTAATGTTGTCTAATGAGGATGATGAAAAAGCGTCTGATGTGAAACCAATCAAAGTATCCAGCTATAGGTTAGGTGATTATCAAGGGAAAAAAAATGCCATTTTGCCATCTGGGAATCTAATCAACACGAGCAAAACTTGAATGCAATGACTAGATGAGTCTAGTTAGCATGGAAAATGACATAAAACATGCTTTATGAGGACAGACAAGCAAAAACTAAAGATACAATGAAGATAAACTTAAATTGACAGCGATATAAATCCACTTAATCTAACTAGATGATTAATTATAATTGGCGAAACACATGTACATAATGACTCAGTGAGTCGACTCAACTTGATAAATGACATAAACATGCTTTATGAGGACAGACAAGCAGAGGATTGACGATAAAAAAGCCAAATACAGTTGGGTTCACTGCGTTATAAAAAAAAAGTGTGACCTTTATTCATGTCAAGACAGAAGTACAAGGTGTCCATTTAGAAATGAGTAATTGATGAATGGATCAGCAGTGTATTAATGACCATATGTCTTACCTCTTGAATGGGCTCCATTGCATTTCCCACTTCTAAAGCTCGCCTTTCACTAATCTGGCAAGTAAGCGAAAAATAAGACTCGGGTGTTTACAGCAAACAAATCAAGAATGGTCTCATCTGTCATATACCTTTAGCTCAGTACTTGGACTAATAAATGTTGATGAATTTAAATATCATCAATGGTGCAAGAGAGAGACCTCTTTATTAGGTACGCCTGTGTTTTAAGAATCTTAGCTTAGGGTAAATCTAACAAAGTTTATGTTTCTTATAATAGAATGACAGCTTAATGCATATTTCACTACTTTTGCATAAGGTTGTAAAATCACCTACTTCCACACATTTTTTTCGAACAGACAAGTGCCTCACTGGCGACCCTTAATAGACAACCATTTATTCCAACTAAAACTAGTTTAGTTATTATCATGTGCGTACTTAATCCTAGCCCCCACAAAAACCAAAGACATAAGCCTACTTTATGAACAAAGAGACAACAGATAGAAAAGAGTAGAAGCAATATTTGAGCTTAATACAAAACGCCAAAATACAGTTGGATACCCTGTACAATCTCACATGAAAAGAAGCCTTGTTGATGACATTACAGAAGAAAATATAAATAATGCAGGAGGGATCCTCTTCTTTTTTAGCCATTTATGATCATGTGACTTGGTACTTTTTTCTCAAATGCACAGTGGGGGATCATCCCCACTTGCCACTTTAATGTAAATCACTCAGTATCTAAAGTTCAATTTATGTTGCTAATAAGTAGTTGAATATTTCATTCTTGTTATATTATATCTCAACAGCCTAAGTTCTTTGCACTAAAGAAGTTTCTCACATACTCAAATGGAGTACTCCAAATACCTTGGAGCTGCGGAAGAGTGTAGCAGCAGCGAGTCAGGATGGACCATGTACATTGTTTCTCCCATGCATGAAAGCAGTTACAATATTTGCCATGGTTATGATCATGGTCATGGTCATAGAAGTGGTTATGATCATAGTCATGGTGATCATCGTCATGGTCATGGCCATGGTCATGTCGATGATGGTATCGATAAAAGTTATGGTGATTATAGTATTTACCACAATGAAGATAGTGATGATTCAATGGTGTCCGATGCTTCTTCTCGTCCTAGTCGTCAGGCAATCTTGCGTGGAAGCTCCAAGAAACGAAGTGGATCACGTCGTGAGTCCAAGCATGCAGAGTCAAAACAAGTGGAGAAGAAGTAACATGACAGAAAGCAGAGAAAATTAAAGAAGAAGAACATAAGACAAGAGTTGATGTTAAGGCAAGAAAGACTAATTAACTGGTTTGCATAAAGTTTAAAATGTTCTGTTTTTTCATCTGCTTTTAGCGAAATATGGAGTTTGATATAAGGGTGCAATCCGATATCCATGCATATATTTGTTGTTTCTGTATGAAATTAAGATGGCTAAGAAGGGGGAGATAATGCATGTATAACATTATGATCCACTACAAAAGTGTGTTTTTGTCCTTGTAGATATTCTTAATTTATGATTTCATATGAAGATGCATTTGGTTACAAAGTGAATGAACATCAGATGTGTTCACCAGAAGTCGACTGTACGGATTGAGTGAATAATCCGTTGCAGATAAGCAAAATTAACTAAAGTTTAACGTTATTAAGCTAAGTGTAAGGTCCACATATAAGCTTAGTCCCCACAGATGACTAGCCACCTTTGTCAGGTTTTGCTTCCTAAATTCATATGTCATAACTTACTATAGACAAGAACTTCAACTACAACATTCGATCTCTTATGTTTGCACACTACCATACATATAACTAAATAACCTAAAATTTCATTATGTCTAAACTCTAAACTACAATGTCTTTGGTCTGAAAATAAGTCATTACTATCGAATTTGACTTGCTTTCAAGGGCAGGGGACCCTTCCCTTTAAAAATAATCAAGTCTCGACACCAATTCAAGCACAAGATTCATGTCACACATGATACTAATTATTTATATAGACAATATATAACATGATTCTTTGAAATAAAAAGATGTACGTGTTCTGAAAATCAACAACTAGCTAGCTATCTAATGCATCTTAAAGTAAATGTTCATTTCTGAACAACTAACATGCCTTTAGAAGTACAAATAATTGAAACAAAAAAAGCTGGCAGAAAATACTGAACGAAAAATACTCATGTACGACTAATAACTAAAGTAACAACCATAGAAAGTTAATAGTATCAGTTATCTCCTAACTCAAGGTTAGACTATGTTCCCGCACAATTACTAAATTGAAATTGATTTGTTTTGTTAAAGAACAAAAGAGGATATAATAGAATGATTGGAAAAACACACACCTGTAACAGAAAAACCCCAATGCATTTCACAGGAACATTAATGCTCACTCACTGGGAATTCAGAGCACTAGTTCTGATAAGGGACTTAATGAAAGATTATGAAATTGCTAGCCGGTACTTCCATTCAGACATAGGTTACCAGTTTCAATCGATAGTTTCACTCTGTTTTAAAAGAGAAATCAATATGCGACTTGGCAAAGCGCGAAATTGTTTTGGAGATGAAGTTGTGTTAGATATCAGATAGAGTATTTTCTATATTAAACCCAATAAAGTTTAGTGATTTTTTGTTTTGCTTAACAAAATAAAATTTTCAAGTTTTATATGGCATTTAAGATTTCTTTTTGTTGGTTAAAAAGTGACCAGACGACATGATCATCGTTTAACTCCATAATGGAAATCAAAAGCAATCATCATTGGAAGTCAAGCCATGTTCATAGAAGATTCATATCAAAGATTTCATGCACGGTGTAACATAAAATAACAAAAATAACAAAGAAATGAGGCTAATATTGTGGATCAGAAAAAGGAATAAGAACCCAATTCTAAGGGAACGATGATTGATAAGGTTCACCAAGAGAAAGCAAATCTTGCATGATTCCAATTCATGTAAGCTCGTAGCTTCAATCAAGTTTAAAGTGTATCTGACCTCAGCAGTTATCAAATCAGTCCACATCCTTAAAAGACTCTAAAAGGGAATTAACATTGGGGTGGGAATCCAAGGATCCTTTGATACATGTTTGTGTCCAAAGTATAACATGATCGCCTTGCAATGCACCTCTGCAACTAATGAGAATACCATCAATAGCAGGAGTGGGCAATATATGAGTTCATGACATAGCTACAGGTGTTTACTGCAACAAACATTTAAGCTCTAAAGAAGTGCCTGCAGAATTCATACTCTAAAGATTAAACTAGTTATACCAAGATGCCGATTTGGCTAGTGATACCAAAGAGTTGCTAGTTTAAAAGTTTATAGATATGTAACATGTCAAGTAGCATTCTTTTTGGAGCATTCTGGTCGCATCACTATCAAGTTAAGGATCTATACTCAAGTGTGTTTGTAGTTAGTTATCGCTTCAACTTTGTTGTAAGATTCTTGAACATCCTTACGTGTCATTTGGCCTAACAAAAGATATCTAGTAAAGTATGTAATTATCTGTCAAAGGCTTAAATATCCTACGGCAAGTGGCATATGAACATGTTATCTATTTTAGATATTGTCTAACTTTGGTTCCACTTGTTGGGTCACAATTCTAGTAGACTTCTCCAATCTCAACGCATAAGCTCAAACGTAGCTAAATTCCAAATCCAATTAGCAATGTGATCTACCAAGATATTATAAAACTATATTACTAATGTAAAATTAGCTTTGCACTAATACATAGAAGATGTAACAGTATCCATGAAGTGGTCCTTAAAGATTGACAACACAGAGAGGATAAGTTTGCAATAACCAACGAACAAGAATGGAACCGTACATGTATATCACACGGACGAAAATGATACAGGACTATTTGTTACATACTTCTTAAAGACATTTTTCTATCTCACTTGTCTCATATGGACAACCTCCTGTTATAAGCTGAAAATAAGTCATTACTATCGAATTTGACTTACTTTAAAGGGCAGGAGACCCTTCCCTCTAAAAATAATCAAGTATCGGCACAATTCAAACACAGGATTCATATCACACATGATACTAAATATTTATATAAACAATATATAACAAGATTCTTTGAAATAAAAACATGTATGTGATCCGAAGTATCTATAGTTTAGATAAATCAACAACTAGCTAGCTATCTAATGCAGTGATGCTTAATTGCTTATTGATGAGAAAATGCATCTTGAAGTAAATGTTCTTTATTTCTGAACAACTAACATGCCTTTAGAAGTACAAATAATTGAAGCAAAAAAACATAGCTGGCAGAAAATACTAAACAAAAAATACTCACGTAGGTCTAATAGCTAAAGTAACAACCATAGAAAGCTAATAGTATCAGTTATCTCCTAACTCTAGGTTAGACTAATAGACTCTATTCATGCACAATTACTAAATTGAAACTGATTTGATTTGTTCAGGAACAAAAGAGATTATAATAGAATGATCGGATAAACACATATACCTGTAACAACAAAATCCCAATGCATTTCACAGGATAGATGCTCAATCACTGGGCATTCAGATCACTAGTTCTGATAAGGGACTTGATGAAAGCTTATGAAATTGCTAGCCGGTACTTCCATTCAGACATAGGTTACCAATTTCAATCGATAGTTTCACTCTGTTTTGAAAGAGAAATCAATATACGCCTTGTTTTGGAGAAGTTGTATTAGATATCAGATAGAGTATTTTCTATATTGAAGCCAAAAAAGTTTACTGATTCTTTGTTTTGCTTAAAATTTTTTGAAATTTTCAAGTTTTACACAGCATTTAAGATTTCTTTTTTGTTGGTTAAAAAGTGACCAGACGACATGATCATCGTTTAAATCCATAATGGAAATCAAAAGCAATCATCATTGGAAGTCAAGCCACGTTCGGAGAAGATTTATTTCAAAGATTTTATGCACGTTATAACATAAAATAACAAAAAACGCAGAAATGAGGCTAATATTGTGGATCAGAAAAGGAATAGAATCCAATTCTAAGGAAAAAATGATTGGTAAGGTTCACAAGAGAAGCAAGCTTTGCGTTTTTCTAATTCAAGTAAGCTCGTGCTTCAATCTAGTTTAAAGTGTAAGCCGTCTCTGCAGAATATGAATCAGTTCACATCCTTGAAAGGAATCTAAAGGAAATTAACATGGTGGATCCAAGGCTCTTCGATACATGTTTGTGTCCAAAGTATAACATGATCGACTTGCAATGCACCTCTGCAACTAATGAGAATACCATCAATAGCAGGGGTGGGCAATATACGAGTTCATGACAAAGCTACAGATGTTGACTGCAACAAACATTTAAGCTCTAAAGAAGGGCCTGCAGAATTCATACTCTATATATCTAACTAGTTATACCAAGATGCCAATTTGGCTAGTGATGCCAAAGAGTTGCTAGCTTTAAAAGTTTATAGATATGTAACATGTCAAGTAGCATTGTTTTTGAGCATTTTAGTCCCATCACTATCAAGTTAAGGATCTATACTCAAGTGTGTTTGTAGTTAGTGCTTCAACTTTGTTGTAAGTTTCTTAAACATCCTTACGTGTCATTTTGCCTAACAAAAGACATCTAGTAAAGTATGTAATTATCTGTCGAAGGCTTTAATATCCTACAGCAAGTGGCATATGAGCATGTTATCTGTTTTAGATATTGTCTAGTTTTGATTCCACTTGTTGGGTCACAATTCTAACGCAGACTTCTCCAATATCCACGCATAAGCTCAAACGTAGCTAAATTTCAAATCCAATAAGCAATGTAATCTGCCAAGATATGATAAAACTGTATTACTAATGTAAAATTAGCTTTACAGTAATACATAGAAGATGTAACAGATCAGTGCAACATCCATCAAGTGGTCCTTAAAGAATGACAGCACAGAGAGGATAAGTTTGCAATAACCAACGAACAAGGATGGAACCGTACATCTGTATCATACGGACGACAATGATACAGGGCCATTTGTTAAATACTTCTTAAAGACAATTTTTTTTTCAATCCACTTACATTTTGCAGCTAAACTGCTTCTGATTTTTCTCACTTGTCTCATATGGACAGTAGTCCTTTTATAAGCTGTTAGGCAATATAATTGAGTACTATATATCAAGAATGCACATTCAAATATTCAAAAAATTATCAACTTTTCATGTTCCTCTAGTGAACTTTTTATTAGGGACTAGATAATTTGTTGAACTACTTAATGACAAAACTGTACAAATTACATCTGTTGTGAAAATAGTGCCAAATTCACATCATGAACCAGCATTTTCACTATGATTTTCTTAATATTGGTATTAGCATGGACTACCAACAAGCTCAAAGACCAATGGCGATGATCTACACATATACAGTATTGATTTAATTTGTGTTAACAAGGTACACTGTTGTAGTCTTATAGTAGTATTATATTTGATTCGTAAATGTTGTTAAGCTGCTATGATCAATTAAACTAGATGCTACATATTACATAAGTTTCATCAACTACATGATAAAATCATAAGCAACATACAAAAGGAAGATTTATTAACCCTTTACACATCCTCCATCTGGGCTGATAATAGTTACTAGGACCAAAAGACGCTTGCTAACACCATACATAGATCCCCCTTCTAGCCTTCGTTATGGATTTTTCATTCCTGTAAATAACAAATGTTTATAAATGGTCGGGAAAACATACATATTAATGATGCAGCTAAACTTCTGAAATGCAACTTATACATTGAAAAACAGCATACACTTTTGACCCTATGTAGACTTTAATCGACAAATCTTGATAAACCTTACAAAAGCTATACAATTTTGCCAGGCTTAGATTTTCTGGTCTAAATCATCCTGCCTAGTTTTGGTTAGGACTTAGGTGTCACTTCAGTGCCAATTAAAAACAACTTGAACGCCTGTTTGGGCAAACTTTTTAGCTAGTAATTTAAGCCTGGATATGTAATATGTAATAGTTTTTGGTTTAGCTTATTTTTGGATTTACATGCTTATTAACACGAGCTTATAGCTTAGCTAAGGTGATAAACTAAAGTTGATTAGTTCCCACATTTCAAAAGTGAACTTACACATTTTTCCAAATCCGATAACCACCACCAACATGGCCTTGTGGTCAGGGACCCTAATGTCACCACACGGTATCAGAGATTCAAATGTAGCCCTTACGGCTACATTTCACAATTTCCTTAAATTTACAGTAAGTGAAGAAAATCCAGGGGTTTCCCTAGGTCCGAAACAGTCACCCTGAACATGGTTAAACTAAACACTTAACAAAACACCTAAACTTGTAGGGAAACATGAATAACATTTGAATACAAATAATCTAATACTAGCATGTTTCAATTTCCACAACAGATATAAAAACCAATAATATTAAAAAGAAGAAGACAAGATAGCAATTTATACCAGCCAGGTAAGATAAACAAGTCATGAAGAGTGTGATTTAGCAGCAGTAGCGTTGTGGAAGAAAGCAGCAGAACAAAGTATGGAAGCAATGAAAGCAAAGATACCAAACCCAATCATAACTGATATCCCAGCCACTGTTAAATCCATTATTAACTGTATGCTCAACCCCATCACCATCTTCTTATTCTTTTTTATATATATAATTGATTGATTAATCTCTCTTTATATATATAATTCCTTCAGCCAGTCACTCATTTAAAGAAGCATTGTTGTTGGTTTGTTTTTCTCATACAATTTCGGTCGGACACGCATATGATGTTTCTGGATATGTTTTGTTTTCTTAGACGGTCCAATAGTTTTTTCCTGACTAGTTTGGGAATATGTACAACTTTTCTTCCGTTGGTTACAATACGGTGTTGTCATGCTGATGCCTCATGACGTTTTCAAACCGGACCGGACCGAGAAAAAAACCAACTTGGTCTTAAACACTGGACAGATTTGTTCGTTTCATAGCCGGATCGGTTCGTTCAGTATAGCATGATGGCCCGTTGTGCGTTAAACATAACCTGACCGGCACCGAAAACATAATATGAAGAAAAAAGGTTAATCGGGCATCGGGCCGATATATATTATGCTATAGGTCTCCTGAGTTGCGCGTAGAACAACTTTTTACACACTATCTCTAACTAAGACCGATCACGGTTTGAAAACCAGACCGGAAATCGATTTGGTCCAAAACACGAGATTGAGAACCGAATCGAAATGTTCGGTCCATGTATGGGTCGGTTTTCGGTCTAGTCCGGTCCAACAAGCATAGTGACCGGTTTTCCGTAAGACCGAACCAAACCGGACCGAAGACCGAATATGATGAAAATGACGGACCGAGTACCGGACTCATATATGTTCAGTCCGGTTCAGCCTGATTTCTTATCTGGTTCAATCCGCGATATATTATACTCAGCCCTATCTATAACTCTAAGAATTAAAGAATAAAAAAAATGATATTTAAACAGCTTCGATAAATAATGTAGAAGTTGAGAAGAGTCAATAAGAGGCTGTTTGTTTTTTTATAAAAAACTCTCATTGACCTTTAATCTCTGATTCGGTCAGATATTTGTTGCTTTGTGGTATTTTTTTTAAGACTTCAGATGTAGAAACTTCTGAAAAGCCTCTGATTCTTTTAGATGTTATATAATATCTTATTACTTATGAAAACCACGATCCAAAGAGAACCAAAACATCAAATCTGCACTCCCCATTCTTTAATCCTTATCCCCTCATGTTGGTCTTGATTTTTTATTACTAGTTACTAGTTATAAATATACACATTAGGCGTCAAATCCACTGTCGTTTTGACAGTGGATCTAGACGTGCGCAAATCGGTTAACCAGATCGGTTCGGTTTGAGTCAAACAGGAACCAGTTTCGGTCAACACGGAGCTGAAACCGGTTTGCCGGTTTGGAACCGGTTCGGTTCCGGTTAACCACTAAAACCGGTTTAAACCGGGTTTTTTTTTTATTTTTTTTATTTTTGGTGTTGTTATACTATAAACTGATTAACCTTCAACTTTTATTGAATACAAACCA
>BQNB010017938.1:3996-20291 GCA_026074375.1 Tanacetum coccineum
ATTCATTATCAAATTTATGTTATAAGAATAACTTAGAAATACTTAGTTAGGAGGATATATATCTTTTTTTAGTGTTGAAATGCTGTTCTGTCATAGTTTAAAGAAAACTAAAGATACGAAGCAAGTGTGTTAATTAAACTTGAAAGACTAACGTTTTGTTAGGTGATCAATCGATAGAATCTTATTGTTTTCAACTGTTTTCTAAGGTATAACTTTCTGTTTCAACTGTTGTTAATTTATTTCTACTCGTTAATTAACATTATAACCACTACTAGAAACTTGACTTTTAGTGACGGCCATTTTTGTCGGCAATCCATCGGTAACAACAGTTTCCGACGGATTTGTGACGGAAACATTGTGTCGCAAAAATCATGGTCGCTAATTTCTTTCTGTTGGAATTCAGTTGGAAACACCGACCAAAAACAAGCGTTCGAATTCTGTTGGTATTTTTTCGTCGGAAATCTGTCGGTAAAATATACGTCGGAAAGTAGTCGGAAACAGTAAGTGGTCGTCGGTAATGGGCCACAATTCTGTCACAAAGATTCATATAATTTCATAGCTTGAAGCTCACATTTATGTAATCTTGTATCTTGAATATATCAAAAGAAACTAATAAATAAAAGCAATAATTCAAAACTAAATAGATCAATTATGAAAATTTATTATTCAATCACAAGTTGTCAAATCAAAATCCAAAGCGACCCATTCAAGACCTTCAACATGAAAGTATAGTATTTAATCCTGATTTTGAAATTGATATTACATTATCGAACTAAGAATGGGAGGGGGAGGAGGGAGGCCTGAATCGGTAAACTTCATTAATATCAAGTTAATGTCAATGATCCTTTGTTCCCATTCTCTTTGTCTTTCTTGAGCTTGTTCACGAGCATTTGCCTCCAATTCCTATTGTTGCATGTGTTCTTTACACTTGACGCTCCACTTCTAGTTGTAACTGCACTTACAAATCTCTTTCGAATCTTGATCTCATTTGTGCATGTCCCTCTTGCAATCTTCTTATTGTCTCTGCCAAAGTTAGTACCGACATTGTATGAAGTCCGATTAAAAAGAAACAAAGATCATATCAGAAGGAAACAAGTCAAATAAAGAAAGCAACTCTCAATTGGAGATGGGTCAAATGGGTCAATATGGTTGACAGGAAACAAGTCAAATAAAGAAAGCAATTCTCGATCAGAGATGGGTCAAATGGGTCACTCCAGACACAAGTACTTATATGCAGTGATAACATTCTTATATAAAGAAAATTTCACCTGATATATGTAATAGACAGCATCTGAGGAAATCTCGATCGGGTCAATTGAGTAATTGACCGGGGATCGATAATGAGTGCCCAATAAGAAACGCCTCAATGCTAGCGGGTGATAAATATCAGTAACCTGAGTAAGATTAAGAAACATAGTTAGTACAATACCAGTTAAGGTAATAATAACGAGAATATGTAAGGGTTAATGAATTATAACTGGCGGATAGTAAAAAAGTTATCACGTGATTTCGACATCTTTTCACTATCTACAGTGACAAAATAGTTGTGCATCCAGTAACTTATCTTGCTATTTAGAAACATTAAAGCACTAATAATTGTGCCTATGGTAATTGTGGAACAAAAAATTTTAAGATTACCTTGGCACTGATTGACCCACTGATAAACCACAACAGTTCCTCCACAACCCCAAGCCAGAACACTTTCTGTAGAAACCAATTAAGAAAATAGAAATAAATAAGAATGGGACAGACAATAGTGTCAAACAGTTGGTAATGAATATCCATGTGACAAACCGGTCATTAACTTCAAAAATTCCCGTTGCTGAATGTTCATGTGCACCAAATGCATGTTCTACGCCATGAATTGCCGAAATTCAAGAATCATAGTCTGTCACAGTCTTGATCACACTAATCTAACTAGTAACTATGTTACTCTTAGAATTTATAGGCATTTCATGGAAAAAGTAAGTGTTATTAAATGACTAGGGGTGTTTGGCATTGTGTCCATAAAGTAATTATGTGATATAAAATACACTAATCGAATCAGCTAATAAGCTGGAACAAAATGGCCTGCAGAGGCTGCAGTTATATATACATAAATGTGTGTTGAGTACAAAAAATATATATATTCCAATGTCATTTAAAAGCATATCAAGTCCTGGTTCATACCAAAGGCACCAACCTCATACCTTTTGTCTGTAAGCCTAGACTTTAAATACTTAGAGACAAATAAAGTAGGTCCTAATGTGAAATCATCATAATTCCGACGAACTAATCCCAGCATAAAAGAAAAAAAGATAATGCTCACCAGCAATGCTTTTATATATTCCAATATCATTTGGAAGCTTCTCAAATCCTGGTTATTTCCAACAGCCCCTTCAGTAAGCCTCTGAATAATAAAAATAATAACTCAGTCATTGTAATTTAAAATGTAATGTCAAATTCAACTAATTCGTCTAGAAGATGATAAGACTTTTTTTTGTCTAAAACAACTTAATATTCACCCCCTGCATATAATTTAGTCAGAGTGTTCTGTTTATCCAAATATAATATAGCTAAATGTCCAAAAGGATGTAAGAGAACCAGCGAAAACAATATATTATAAATCGACTATTATTTGTACGTCCACTGGTGGGAAAACACCAGCAAAACATTGAGATTTCAGGGAGGGGATACAATATTGAGCTAGCTTATAATACAATATATTATAAATCGACTATTATTTGTACCCCCTTGCGAACTTCGCACCCATTTAATGATTCTGCAGACTTGAACTTTGCTAGTAAAAGCTTGCTTTTGCTGCTTTTTCCAGCTCGCAATTGAGCTAGCTTATTGTTGTAGTCCTGAAACAACCCAAAAAAATTGATTTTCTTAAGTTAAGACTCAACTTTACTGGTTGGAATCTCGAATTATCTTTATAAGCCCAAGAAATTCATTTAGAAGTTGTAGTTGAAAACTAAATAATGAAAAACCTGAAAGCCTTTGCTGAGGTTGTATACACCTTGATGATCAACTCTTTTGAGATCAACAGTTATTGAGGATCGAGCAGTGGAAAAATATATAATCTTGTTGCAACCTTCAACAACACTTCTGAGAGCTGCAGGATCTCCAACGTCCCCAATCACAAGCTTTACAGATGTTGGCAGCATGTCCATGACTTCTTGATCCACATTCCTTATCAGAGCCTAATTAGTGGCAAAGTAAGAAGGTGCTTGTGTTTAGGATAGCTTATAATTTGCTGTTTATCTTCTCCATAATCCTATAAAAGTAGTGAGAGATTAGATTTTCATAAGATTATGAGCATCACTTACACCCTCAAGTTCATACAACTTTGACTGATTCAACTAATGATGACTGTGGAGTTAACATATGTTAAACGCTGTTATATTAACACTTTAAATATGTCTAAGATGATATTCAGGGGCATACTAGTTAGGACAAGTTAACAAGTTAACAGCCTTGTTTTCATTATTTACCCCGCAAGGACTACTCTCAATTACCAATCAACAAGCATATGAAGCATATCTGTTACCATATCTCAGTACAACAAGTCAACAAGCACATTTGTTACCATATCTCAGTACAACAAGTCAACAAGCATCCTTAATGATAATCACTTTTGTTCACTTTAAGCCATATGTTACATAAATGCAGGCACTTAATTGTTACACAAAGATTGACTATATAATAATCATTTTATCCAGTGTTATTTGGGTGACATATTCATCTGATAGTGTCTACATTAATAAGCTTATTAAATCATTTAATGCTAAAATCCAAGCTTTAATAAGTCAGCATAATAAACCACTAAATAGGAATACAAACAAGTTGTCTACAAAAATTTACCTTATATTATCACATTAGGAATAACAACGCATCTTTTTTTTAGAAATTGCCAAAAATTGTTGTTGAGCTGATATTGTTGTTTAAAATAGCTTATTCAAGTTATGAAGTACTATTTGACCCCAACCAATACTAAGGGAGGATGTTTGGTTTAGCTTATTTTCTAAGCCAAACTAGTTATCTACAAGCATGATTTTACTAAACATTATCTAAAAGTGAATTAGCCAATAAACTAGTAACAATCAACGAAACAAATCATTACGACAAATTAACCAATTATCACAACATACAGCTCCAACAAAACTAATTCCGCTAATCTGCTTATCCGATTATTCAACTCTCACGTCAATCAGCCAAACACTCTGTAACCATAACAACATAATCCATTCAAAACTTCAAACATCAAAATCACACACACACACACATTCACATAATCGGATTCATTCACAATGAAACCGCAACAACAGATTCGATCACAACTTCATAATCAATATCAAAACATGAAATTGCGATAACAGATTCCATTAACAATGGAATTAGGGCAAAATAATCAATTAAAATTAGGTGAAATTAGGGCAAAATAAGATAACATAATGAAATTAGGGCAAAATCGAATTGTAGTTTGAATGTGATGGAAACTTACTTGATTAAATGGAATTTGTTTTAGATCGAATCGTGATTTGAATACTTTAGGGCACAATCGCATCTTGTTGATTATAGGGAATTAGTTCAATGTGATTTTGGGTTTTGATACTTTAGGGGAAAATATAATAGTTAAATCTGATTTGGGTGTTAGAGGGAAAAGATAGAGGGAACGGAAAAAAAGAAGAGGATTTGCTTCATATAAAATATTACCAGATATATATTTGCTTTGTTTACGGCGGATTACCGACCCATATGTTTAAAATAAAACACTGGATAGGTGAATATGAATGGTTGTCGGTATGGCGTCGGAAAGCCGTCGGTAATTAGCGACAGAAAATTGTCCGTCAGTGAAAGTCAACTTTCTAGTAGTGCTTAGCCTAGCTACGGCAGTGTCTTTAATATATTGTATAACAAAGAAAGTAACAAGTAGTCTTTGCGAACGAGAAAATATTTCCAAAATCACGAGAAGGCTCGCCCAAACACATAGGCGGATGGACAAGTACGTCGTCGCTGTTAGATCATAATACACGAACAAAATTTATTTTATTTTTTATCCCACGAGTAAGCAATAAATACAGGCATATTGATTTAGACATGCACAATGGTCTCATTCCGAAACAAGACAGAAAATAGTTCTTGAACACGTTCATGTTAAAAAACCAAAACCATCAAATTTTGCTAAATCAACAAGACTTTTGATAACCAATATTTTCTCACAAACAAAAGTAAACGATAAGCACAGTGTGTAATCGAGCACGAAAGAACACACAATTAAAACAAATATAATTCTAAAAACCCTCAAATATACGAAACAAACAAATCGTTAAAAAGAACAAGTAAACTAATTTAAACCCTAGATATTATCAACGAAATCTTCACCTTCCAAAAACTCGACACAATCATCTCCATCTTCATCTCCGTCATCAAGTCCACCAGGTCATAGATTCAGGCAACTCACCATACCTTCTTGTACAACTTGCCACAAATGTGACTTAGACGTGTGGTTTCATCGTTGCATAAAAAGGGTGCGTTTGTTGTGAGACAGCCACCCACCCGAAGAGGTTAGTCGGTTTGGGTAGCCAAGAAAAGGGGTGTTCGTTGATTATTTTTTTTGTTATACAAGACTAGGGTCCGTTTGGTTTTGGCAGGTTCACAGCCAAGGGTGCGTTTGGTTTGATAGAACGCCATGGTGCATCGGGTATGGCTGTCGCACAGCCGGGGGGGTTGGATTTTGTAACCACAAAGGGGTGTTTGTTTGTTTCGGTGGCCAGAAAGCACAAAAAGGATGGGGGGTTCTTCGTGTTGTGGTTAACCGAAAACACCACCAAGGGGTGTTCCGTTTCAATGGCAGCCCAACACCGAGGGTTGTTGTCCCGGGTTGAAGCCACCACGACCTAACAAGGGTTCGTGGGAGTGTCGGGTCAAAACCACCAGCGGGTGCGTTGTTGTTTTCCACCAATAGGGAGTCGTTGGGTGTAGCATAAGCCCACCACATAGGGTGCGTTGGCTTCCAAACAGCCGGGACAGACCGGGGGGAAGGAAACTCGGGTTTGGGTTGGTTTGGGGTTTCGGGTCAGCGCAAAGGGTGCGGTCGGGTTGTGGGTTAACAACCGACGACGGGTGTCGGGTTAGGCTGTGGGACAGCCGGGGACAGCCGGGGCGTCGGGTTGTTTGGTCGGGTTTGGTTTGTCAACGAACTAAGTGCGTTTGTTATTATGACACACAAAAAAAAAAAAAAAATAAAAGAAAAAAAGCAAAAACGGGTGCGTTTGATTGTGTTGACACCGAAAAAGGGTGCGTTTAATTTAAAAGTATTCAATTATTTCGTTTATATTATCGATAAAATATATATGTGATGAAATCTGTTTAAACTTGCGACGTCTAAGTAAAATGTGATATTAATATTTAAAACGGGATTGATATTAAATTATAAAGCAGATATACTAAGATATAGTTTAGACGAGTTTTGAGATAAAAACGACTTTGGGCGCGTTTTATAACGGATAATTTAGAGCAGAAAAAAACGGAACATGAGATTCGGAGATTCGAGACTTTGAAAAGTCAGAATTGGTTTACAAAATATAACAAATTATATTTGAAGGACGATTTGATATACCTAATTTTATTAAACTAAAAATTAAAAATATAAAACTAATTTATTTTTCCGAAAACTCTAGGGTAGAAATTGTAAAATGGGAAAGTAAAGGGTAGGCGGGTAAACTATGGTGAATTTACACTTCAGTGAAAACGGGTAACCTTGATCTATGGAAAAAGTACAAAACAGACCCTACGCTTCTAGCTTATTTTTGGCTTATTGGAAAATGATTTTCAGCAAAAACTTAAAACATGAAAGTTACTAATGAGCTTATACTAAACAACTTTAACAAATGCACTTTCTACTTTATTCGGTTCTAAAAACGGAAGGTCTAAAAATAGTAACTTTCTTTAAATATTAGAGATAAGTTATATTGGACGGAAAATAGTATATATACATAAAATATACTAAGGGTTAAGGTTTAAAGACGCGCAAGTGGATTTCTCATCACATGTATATATGTATGTATACATATTAAAATATGTATGATTTCGTCGTTACGATGTACGCATCGTTGATCGTATTTAATACGTGTATTATAATAGAGCGACATAATTATAGGGTCGTGGCCGAGATCGTTGCAGATTCGGTTGTGATTTATTTGGATTATTTGATCGTGGTCTTTGATCAAGGTGAGTTTATAGCTCCCCTGTTTTTACTCGTTTTACATATATTTGGGGTGAGAACATGCTTGTTTGCAAATGCATTTACATGATTGATTACAAATTGGTTTACATACTTATTTGCATAGCTCGCTATGGGATACATTATTTGACTTCATTTTTGGTCACAAATACATACTTTACTTTTGAAATGATTACGGATTAGCTTAGGCTGATTGAACTGATAACAACAAAATTACTGCCCGGGTGTTCTTGGAGGGGACACCGGTAACGGGAGTACATATTTGTACACAACTGCCCGGGTGTTCTTGGAGGGGACACCGGTAACCGGAGTACATATACATTGTATCACTGCCCGTATTGGGTACATACAAGTCTACGTCACAGCGTCATGAACTGTAAATCACTTGGAGGGTGGTATCATAACAAGTCACGTCACACAGCGTCATGAACTAGTAAATCATTGGAGGGTGAAGCGCGAATGTTATGAAATAGATCTATTCGGGTTATGGATCCCTTTCGGGTGATTAGCAATCGCCGGAACGAACTTATAGCGGTGATGTCCAAGTGAATGATATAAAAAAAGATCTATTTTCCGGGATCTGACAACCCCCGCTTCGGTGACTAGCTATCACTGGGAACGAACGTTATAACATGTCGGATCACGTTGGGACTATAGGGCCCCCCGACAAATACATAATTGGTACTTTTGGTGACATTAAATTGGTCATGCATTCTTTATAAATCTTTGGGATAAGATTGGTACTTTTGGTGACATAAAAATGTTTCATGCATTCTTTATAAATCTTTGGGATAAGATGTATTTTTGTGACATAAAATGTATCATGCATTCTTTATAAATCTTGGGATAAGATTGGTAACTGTTTGGTGACATAAAATGTGTCTTGCATTTCTTTATAAATCTTTGGTATAAGATTGGTAATTTTTTTGGAGACATAAAATGTGTCATGCATTCTTTATAATTCTTTGGGATAAGATTGTACTTTAGGTGACATAAATGTGTCGCGCCTTCTTTATAAATCAATAGAATTATTACATGGTACTGTGATGATAAGAGTGATACATTCTATTTAAACTAATCTAAGAACTCACCATACTTAATTTGACCCTTTTAAGCATGTTTTCTCATTGAATTAGATGGCTTGATTATTTGATGTGCATTGAGTCTTTACGATTCAAGTTTTATCATGTGATGCAATTATGTGGACAAACTATTTATTTTGATTTCAGAAAATCAACAAGATTGTTTTACAAACGACACATTTAGAGGTCGTTCTCTTGTATCTAGCGATGTGTATTATGAAGTAGCACCCCATGTGGTATTCCGCTGCGTTGTCATATTTTTTGGGGGTGTTACAGATTGGTATCAGAGCAACTGTTTAAAGAGAACTAGGTTGCATTATTGTACCCTAGACTATAACCGTTTTTTACAAACCTGCATGACATCAAACATTTTCAATTGCAATACACGCTACTTGCTTATGTTCTTACATTACGTGCTGCATTAAGTGCTGACGTGACATACATATATGTACATATATATGCTTACAATCTTTTGCGTAAACCGCACGATTATTTATATAAGAGTTATTATATAAATATCCAGAAATATTTTTAAAGACATTGTGAGTGGCACAATTGTCTCAATTAATACCTCAGACACTTGTGGGTTGTCACAATGGCTCAATCTACTCGTTCATGACATTGTGAGTTATACAATGGTCTCATCTTACTTCTTAGACATTGTGAGTTGCACAATGGTCTCATTCCGTTCTCAGACATTGCGAGTTAAACAATATTCTCTAAGGATATTATTTTCTCATAGCATTAAACTATATTGTATTAACACGAAGACCGTTATATAATTTTTGTTACATTGGAATTATGTATGAATCAAGTTTACAAGTCTTGTATAGCGGGGATCTTGTAATATGAGGATGATAATGATAATTCTATGTTTAACAAAGCCCGTCACATTAGAAGTAGAGTACATGGGATTAAGTATAAATCCTAAGTAATTACAAAGTTTTGTATGGGCCGGGACTTTGTAATAGGAGGATTTATATGATAATTGCTATGTTGACTGTTCATACGAGACTTTTAAACTAATAAAATTAAAAATTAAATTTTATAAACAAAAAAAAAAATTAATTATTTAAAAATATAAAATTATTATAAATAAAAATATATAAATAAAACTTTAAAAAATTAAAAAAATAATAATACAAATTAAATTAAATTAATATTAAAAAAATTAAAAACCTGGTTTACTCTAACCAAGGTACTCATTACCTATCTTGAACTCTAGGTCGATATTTTTGGGTAGTTTTACTACCTGTCTTCGAAGACGAGTTTGGAACATTCGTCCCATACTCAGTAGAACAACGATGCATCGTCAATGAGTCAATCACCAAACCACCTTGAAGGTTAAGAGAGTACGCGTATGTGCACCGGAATTAATAAGTAGGATGATTTATAATTTATTTATTTTTGAAAGGATTGGGACGCCTCGGTCAGTTAAAAAAATAAATATAATCACCGAACCCATAAATTTTCTCATTTATTACTTACATAAATATGGACGCTTCTTTATGTAAATGAGAAAGTTATAAATGTGTGGGCTTAATGGTATCCGATATGACACAAGTATAAACCTGAAATCAATGATCATCAGAATCCGTTAAAAGGGTCTAGAGACACAATCGTGTCTTGCTACTCGACAGAATATTAAGGCCTTACTTGGAGCTACCTTATCACATTCTTAAGTTATTACTTATGCGATTGCAAATCTTTGCGATTGTAAATTGTTCGTGGAACTATCAGACTTGTTACATACTTGAATGAATGGAGTTAATTCATCCTCAAACTAGCGACTGAGTACCATAATCCGCTTCTATCGCATAAGCTCTTACGCGAGCTCCTCCCAGTTGTTAAACTTTATTCTGGGAATATTGTTTCTCGAAATGTCCAAATTCTCGGCATCTCATCACCATTTGTTATAGTATTGACGTTATGGTTGCTGTTGTTGGGTCCTGAAGTGGTCCAAGATTGTACAAACTTTATCAACTAGGTGATGAAACCTACCTTGAACAAGCAAAGGCCCTATGTCGATATACATTCAGTTGAATTATTCATCATTGCAGACCAATAGTACAAACCAATTTAAGTCATGATACTATTTAGTACTGCCAAGTAATTTATTAATCAATACGAACGAATTATAAGATAGCAGAAACTAAGAACTCTGCCTTAAGACATTTATGACTTTATAAGAATAAAGCCACGCGACTACACTTTTCTTCCTTGATGGTCTCTAGTACGAGGTTTGCTTCATAAAAGCACTTATAACCAACAATAAAATGAAAAAAAAAAACCTTGTAATGATGTTTCTCTAAGATACCTATTCTAATGGATTGGATATCCTGGTCAACCTAGCCGAAATTTATGGATATTAAGAAATGTCGAAACATTAGATATTGCTGAATAAAGTTTAATCAGTCGTCTGTTTCAAATGGCTTTAGTAAAATCCTTAAGTTCTTGTTCCTAGTCACACTAAGCTGATAAAAACAAACAAAGATTAAATCTCCGGGACGAGATTCTTTAATGGGTCAGGTCTTAGTCACACAATCGGATAACACAAATTTAATCTCGGGACGAGATTTCTTTAAGGGGTAGGTACTGTAACATCCGAGAATTTTCGGAATTTTTAAAGGAGATATAAGTTATTCCTAGGTTGAATTATCAAAACGAGTAGCTAAATCACGTTTTCATTATTCGGACTCTAAAGCAACTTGATGTAAAACGAAATTCCTGACGACTTTTTAGTTTTGCCCGAAACCTGGAAACGAGCCGAAAAGGGCTAAAACAGCACCGCAAACATCTAACGAACAACATACAACGCGGACACACAAAAATAATTAAAATTGTTTTTAGTTATCAGTATTTATTTAATAAAAATATTAAATAAATTATTCATCATTTTTAATTAGAAGCGTTGTTGATAACGTGAATACTCGAGCTTAAATCCATTTTTATTTCGGACGAGGCAAAACCGGTTCGCAAAATGAATAACAGATATTTTATTAAATGTTATAAAATATTTATGAAATATTATCAAGTGAATACTCATTTTTATCAGAAAAATGATTTGAAAAACAATGGCGCAAGTTTCGTGCGTTGAATCGACCGTTAACTAGCTCAAACGAGTCCCGAACCGGAAGTTATAAAAACTACATTAGATATTTACACAAGTAACCCTCAACTATTATTAACTTGTCACTTATTTTTAAAGTTTTATTATAAATAAAACTTTTATATATTTTTTTTCATTTCATTCCATCTTTATACACACACACACATAATACAAACACTCTCTCTCCCTCCCTCATTTTCCCGGCCACCACTCGACCACCGCCGCCGCCGTCGCCGGCTGCCGGAAAACTTTTCCGGCGAGTTTTCCGGCCAACACCAAATATGCTCCCACTCACCCGATCTACTCGATCCCCTACACCACTCTCCTCCACGCGCCACCCACACCACCATCGTCACCTCACCATCACAGCCACACACCACCAAGGGTGCGGCTGTTGGTGGTAAACACCAATGAGGGTGCGTTTGTTTTTGGTTCGCAGTCGCAACAAGGGTGCGTTCGGTGGTATAATAACAAAAAGGGTGCGTCCGTTTTGTGGTTAAACAACACAAGGGTGTTGTTTCGGTGGCTTAGCAACAAGGGTGCGTGTGGTTTTGTTATAAGCACCAAAGAGGGTGCGTTGGGTTCGTGTCACAGCCGCAGGGTGCGTACGGGTCGGGTTTGTCTCAAACCAAAAAGGGTGCGTGCGGCTTTGTATAGGCACAAAAAGGGTGCGGCTGGTTTTGACATAAGCACAAGGGTGCGTTTGGGGTAAACAATAACATATAAGGGTGCATTTGGGGTCCGGGTCAGCAGCAAGAGGCTGCGTTTGGTTGGTTTTATGGCACCAAGGGGGTGCTTGTTTGGCTGTAAAACAGCCGGGTGGGGTGCGTTTGGATTTAGGACAGATTAGGATAGTTTGGTTTGTTTATAAAAAGTATTGGGCGCGTTTGGTTGCTGGGTAACACCGACAGGGGTGTTTGGTTTGTGAATAACACCCAAGGGGTGTGTTTGGTGGTGGCAGCCACCCTTGTAGGGTGCGTTTGGCTTAACAGCCACCACCAAGGGGCGTTTGGTTCTCGGGTTTCACACGCAAGGGTGCGTTTGGTTTGGGACAGCAGCTAGGGGTGTTTGTTTTGGTCCGCTGGTCAGCCACGCACAAGGGTGCGTGTGGCTGTCTCAGCCACGCACAAGGGTGTGTTTGTTGGTTCGGCTAGCCGGGGGATGTTTGGGTTGGTTTGGGTTTCGGGTCAGCCGCAAAGGGTGCGGTCGGGTTGTGGGTTAACAACCGACGACGGGGTGTCGGGTTAGGCTGTGAGACAGCCGGGGGTTTGGCACGTAAACAGCCGGGACAGCCGGGGGGAGGAAACGTCGGGTTTGGGTTGGTTTGGGTTTTGGGTCATCCGCAAAGGGTGCGGTCGGGTTGTGGGTTAACAACCGACTACTGGTGTCGTTAGGCTGAGGGACAGACCGGGGCGTCGTGTTTTTGTCGGGGTTTGTTGCAACGGAAATGAGTGCGTTTGTTTATTGTGACACCGAAACGAGTGCGTTTGAATTGTGTTGACACCGGAAAAAAGGGTGGTTTATATTTAAAAGTATTCGATATTTCGTTTAAATATAACGATAATAATCTATGTGACTGAAATCTGTTTTAAACTTGCGACTCCTAAGTAAAATGTGAAATTTAAAATAAAAACGTGAATGCTAATAAGTTATAAGCGATACTAATATAGTTTAGACGATTTTTGAGATAAAAACGACATAGGCGCGTTTTTATAACCGGATAATTGTGAGCAGAAAACGGAACATGAGATTCGGGATTCGAGACTTTGAAAAGTCAGACTTTGGTTTACAAAATATAACAAGATTATATTTTGACGGACGTTTTGATATAAAACGGGAACTTTTAACTCCCAAATAGACGAAAAACAGAAACGAAATCGAAATATACACTTTAGTAGAAAAATATGTTATTTTTAAATATATATTAAAAATTGGCTGATTTATAAATTAAACATTTTGAGCACTTATAGAGACCGTTTCCAAGCCTACCGCGAAACACGAAAGTTGTTCGTAATGACGTTTTACTTTGCCGCGAGGATTGTCAGTTTTAAAATTAAGACATAGCGGGTCAAAACTAAAGGTCGGTTAATAATTATTTCAATTAATAGTTTTAAGATCATTATTCGGTTCTAAAAACGAAGAGTCTAAAAATAGTAACTTTCGATAAATATTCGACATAAGTTATGATTAGACGGAAAATAGTATATATTCATATAATATACTAAGGGTTAAGGTTTAAAGACGCGCAAGTGGATTTCTCATCACATGTATAGTATGTATACATATTAAAATATATAATATCGTCGTTACGTGATGATACCATCGTTGATCGTCTTTAATACGTGTATTATAATAATAGCGACATAATTATAGGGTTCTGGCCGAGATCTTGCAGATTCGGTTGTGATTATTTGGGCTATTTGATATTCGGGTCATTGAGTCAAGGTGAGTTTATATCTCCCCTGTTTTTACTCGTTTTAACAAATATTGAGGGGAAGAACAGCTTGTAAGCGAAATGCGTTTGTACCCGAATTGATTACAAATTAGTTATTACCAAACTTATTTGCATAGCTCGCTATGGTAAACAATAATTGACTTCATTTTTCGTCACACATACATACTTACATTTGAAATGATTACTAATTAGCTTAGGCTGATTGAACAGATAACAACAAAATTACAGCACGGGTGGCCTCTTCTCATAGATCAAATAGTATTAACACAGTTCAATTAAACACTACTCGTAAATATTAAGAGAAAGTAGACTTATCAGATTACATAAAATCTGTCACGTCACGACATAAAATCTCCCTCGGTTATGGCAAGGCTTGCAGGGAACGAATCTACAAATCAGAAGGACGATGGAAAAATAAGTTACCAATGGTTCACGTACCTGCTATTAAAGACAAAATGTGAAACATAAACTAACCTTTGGTAGCAGCTGAAGAACAAGTTTTTCCTCTGTACACTTTTCATAATCTGGTCTGTGAAAGTATATACAAGACTTCACTTTAACGAGACACCAAAATAAGCCAAAATAAATATCTGGCATATCGTTAAAGCAGCTATTTACTCGTACAAGTTTCAGCGCTTAAATAATCTACACACGGGCCAAACAGTTTCACAGTTTTCTGGAAGTGTACCCTTCCTTTACTGATATAAAACACTCAATTGTAGACTTCTGAATAACCTGCAATTTTGTTAACAAAACCAATCTTAGGCCAATTTACACAAACTAGCTTATGATTACGTAATGATGCCATCTTTCAAAGCAAGACAATGTTAAGGTAAGCTATATAATTTGTTCAATCGCTAAGAGCCAAATATTGTACTTGTAAGTAAGCTAACGTCATAGAGTGGTAAAGTTGAATTGAGCTACATAATTAAGTATTTCTAAGTAAGGTAAAAACATAAGTTTGCATGTTTCACATTGGACAACAAACTTTTATGCCAATTTTTTATGTACTTATCAACTAGCTTATTAAGTTATGAAGTATATTTGACCCAAACCAACACTAAGGGACTAAGGGGGTGTTTGGTTTAGCTTATTTTCTAAACTAGACTACTTATCTAAAAGCATGATTTTACTCAACATTATCTAAAAGTGAATTAACCATTAAACTAGTAACAATCAACGAAACAAATCATAACGACAAATTAACTAATTATCAAAACAGGTAATTAATCGATTCTAACCATCTGCCAAACACTCAAACCACATGAAAGCACATGTGACACACTTATCACAACTTATAGCTCCAACAAAACTAATTCCGCTAATCTGCTTATCCGATTATTCAACTCTCACGTCAATCAGCCAAACACTCTGTAACCATAACAACATAATCCATTCAAAACTCCAAACATCAAAATCACACACACACACACACATTTACATAATCAGATTCATTCACAATGAAACCGCAACAACAGATCCGATCACAACTTCATAATCAGTATCAAAACACGAAATTGCGATAACAAATTCCATTAACAATGGAATTAGGGCAAAATAATCAATCAAAATTAGGTGAAATTAGGGCAAAATAATCAATCAGAATTAGGTGAAATTAGGGCAAAATAAGATAACATAATGAAATTAGGGCAAAATCGAATTATAAATTTGAATGTGATGGAAACTTACTTGATTATATGGAATTTGTTTTAGATCGAATCGGGATTTGAATACTTTAGGGCAAAATCGCATCTTGTTGATTATATGGAATTAGTTCAATGTGATTTGGGGTTTTGATACTTTAGGGGAATATATAATAGTTAAATCTGATTTGGGTTTTTGAGGGAAAAGATAGAGGGAACGGAAAAAAAGAAGAGGATTTGCTTCATATAAAATATTACCAGATATATATTTGCTTTGTTTACGGCGGATTACCGACCCATATGTTTAAAATAAAACACTGGATAGGTGAATATGAATGGTTGTCGGTATGGCGTCGGAAAGCCGTCGGTAATTAGCGACAGAAAATTGTCCGTCAGTGAAAGTCAACTTTCTAGTAGTGCTTAGCCTAGCTACGGCAGTGTCTTTAATATATTGTATAACAAAGAAAGTAACAAGTAGTCTTTGCGAACGAGAAAATATTTCCAAAATCACGAGAAGGCTCGCCCAAACACATAGGCGGATGGACAAGTACGTCGTCGCTGTTAGATCATAATACACGAACAAAATTTATTTTATTTTTTATCCCACGAGTAAGCAATAAATACAGGCATATTGATTTAGACATGCACAATGGTCTCATTCCGAAACAAGACAGAAAATAGTTCTTGAACACGTTCATGTTAAAAAACCAAAACCATCAAATTTTGCTAAATCAACAAGACTTTTGATAACCAATATTTTCTCACAAACAAAAGTAAA
>BQNB010017938.1:23628-69080 GCA_026074375.1 Tanacetum coccineum
ACTTTTAAGCTTAATCCTAAAATGAAAATTAATCCTGATACACAATTTTCGATATAACCAAAAACTTCTGTAGCTAAATCTATCCAATAAAAGATACCAAAAATGAGAATAACACCTAATATACAAGTTTTGATACAACCGAAAACTTGTATAAATATTACAACTCGATCAAAGTAACAACTAGATGACTTCTGAAAATGATTAAGCTTCGATAATTCCCTTCTTATCAATCCATTGCCTCGTCGAAATTGTATACTACGCAAGGAAGGATACCGAACATGCTCAAATCAACCAAAATGGTCACGTCTTAACCAAAATTGCTGTAAAAAAACGAGTGTAATCATGATAGTGGACGTAAAAAATGCTCAATACTCTTAAATTACCACTCGTATTTATCGAATATCACCGAATTTCACCTCGTCAAACTCGATACCGCAACAAATCACTAAATAGATCACTCTTAATCTCTAATAGCCTGTGATACCACTTGTTAGGTCATGTTTTATCTTGAATCACACGATGTAGAAAGCTTAAGTATACAAAGAATTAAGAGAGGAAGGCAAGACTTTTATAATTTTTCAAATTTTATAAAAAAAAAGAGAAATGGGAGAGAAAGTGAAGTTACAAGCCTTAACCCCCTAATGTTGATTAGGGGGTATTTATTGGAGATGTGAGGATTAACTTCCCTTCCTTTATTTTCCATAATTTGCAATCTAGTCCCTATTCTTTGGATAATATGCTATTTTTCACTTTAAGCATATTTCTCCTTATTACAAACTACTTTCTACTTATAAAATAAAGTAAAAACATTAATAATAATTAAAACCACCTAAAGTATCATAATCGACACTTTTATGATCATAACAATACTCAACACTATTCTCCAGGGTTGATATAGTTTTTTACCACCACTTGTAAAATAATCATTAGAGTATCAACATACCCCAACGTCTTGATGAATTTGACAAGTTCTGCTTGGACCGGTGGTGGGATAAACTATTTTGGGGTTGTCTTGGTGAGATTTGCAAGGCATTATGAAACAAATCAGCATTGAGTTTGAAGCGTTGGTAGTCCAAGACGAAGTAGTATTTCTTGTTCTTTTCATTCTTGGCAGTCGTATACCAGAATTGTTGCATATAGATCTCAAGAACTTCAGTTGAGAGAGTGATTGCGTTGAAGATAGTGTTGTGCTTATGAAGCTCCAGTGAGATGTCAAATAAAGGCTCGTCTTGTATTTCTTCAAGATCAATCAGTATGTTGCTTTTGTTGGGAACAAATCTCTGGTTGGTGGGACACAACTCCTCTTTACTTCTCATAGGTTGTTGAGCCATTTGAATTATTAAGACAAGGAATTAAAGGAGTTAGTGTCACAAGAATACAAACTTAAGCATTTATCTTATAATTTTTGTCTCTTTCCACTCTATTTGTTTTATATGATTGAGCATTTCTTTTTTATCATATTTTTCTCATTTTCTTTATCATGTGCCTGTTACTTGATTTTGCTGACACATGCCATACGCTTTATTCTTTTTATATCTTTTGTATGTTCTTGCATTTCTTTTTTTGAACACACACTCATTTGCTTTTTCATGTACGGTTTTGTCTCTTTCGTTCTATTTTTAGTTTATCCTCACCAAAAATATTTTGGATAATATTTCTACAAAATAAAAAGATAGAAGATAAACTAGATAATTGATATGTCTTATGCTAAAAGTGTTCATCTCACAATCTTTTAGAGAAATAATATCCTTTCACTCATCGGAAAAACATTTAGAAATCATTTGATTCGCATGAGAGTAAGATTTCCTTTTAGTAATAATTAACTTTGAGCTCTAAATATACACTGATTTGTTAAAGGGACGCATCATTAGCTTTTAGGTGACAACTAGCCCTAATAACCATCCTGATTTATCGGCAACTCTTAGTCAAAAATTATATCAAATTAGTCTTAAAAGCAAGTTATCTTGGTGAAATTTCCTTTAACCTTAAGCCCCGAAGATACACTGATTTGAAAAAGAGATGCATTATCAGCTTTTAGTTGATAACTAGCCCTAATAACCATCCTAACTTATTAGTAGATGGTAGTATAAAGTAGTTTCAAAATCAATTTATACTGGTGAGAATTTCTTTTAGTAATCATTAACCTTAAGCCTTGATGATACACTGATTGGCTAAAGAGATGCATTATCAGATTTTAGGTGATAACTAGCCCTAATAGCCATCCAGATTTATCAGCAGCTCTCAGTCAACAACTATTTCAATGTAGTCTCAAAATCCATTTTGATCTAAACACTAGTGTTGTTTTGAAAAACTAATAGCACACGAAATGACTAATCTGTAGCAGTAAAGTTTATAGGATCATAACATATCATGACTACTAGAGTTTTTGAAAATATCTCAAATGAGATCAGATGCCTCGGGTAGTACTACACGAAGTACAAGTACTAATGTAATACAACTTTCATCAGTGGACGTTCTCCGAGGAGAAACGCAAGAGTATTAAAATACCCAAGTTCACAGTGGTGAATGTTAATCCAACAGAGGTATCCATAGATATAATTGCACAAATATATAGTACAGTTATAGTAAGGTGTCTCGGTAGTACTACATGAAGTACAAGTACTAGTGTAATACACCTTTCATCAGTTGACGTTCTATAAGGAGAAACGCAAGAGTATTAAAAATACCTAAGTGAACAGTGGTGAGTGTTAATCCAACAGAGGTAGTCACATATATAATAGCACATATATATAGTACAGTTATAGTAAGATGCCTCGATAGTACTACACGAAGTACAAGTATTAGTGTAATACACCTTTCACCAGTAGACGTTCTCCGAGAAGAAACGCAAGAGTATTAAAAATACCCAAGTGCACAGTGGTAAGTGCTATATGAGGTATTTTCAAAAATCAACACTTATTTATGAGAAAAGTATCTAATTTGAAAAACAACAGAATGCTTGGATTGTTTTCTTTCCTAATTATGGTGACAAAAGCATTTAATTTTCACAGTTGGTTATCCATTTTAACAGTCCAAGTCGAAGGTTGTCCAATTAAATGACCTTTAACTTTGTTAAGTCCAAAAGAATTCAAATGAGTTAGGCCGATATTGCAAAATATAATTTTGACCTTTCTTTATATGCATTGACCCCTTTATGTTTAAACCGCAAGCTGTTTTGATACTATGAGTGTAAATTGCTAATGGTTACACTCTTTTACAACTTAAACAGCAAAATGCGATATTATGACCTTAAATCGCAAACTGTTTAAAATTTTTGGGCAGCATAACGTTTATATTTCAAGCATAAAAAACTACATGATTATGTTTCAAATCGCATGGTTAACCTCTCAATTTGTTTAAACTGCAACCTGTGAAAAAATTAAACCGCAAACATGTTTTTCACTTAAACCGCAAATCTAAATTGCAAATGACTATTTGCACTTAAATCGCTTTTCTAAACCGCTTTTGAGATTTGATCTTAAATCGCAAACAGAGGAAATTTGTTCTTAAATCGTAATCACACATTTGGACTTAAATCGCAAGTTTTGTTTTGTTCTTAAATCGCTTTTGTTACGTCGCAAAGCCTCAAATCAATTCAAGCACATCCCTTAATTATTTCTTAGGCAATATAACACTTATTTCTTGCATTTAAACACATACCGATTTACTTAAAACACAATCCCCCCTTTGTTTTATACCTATATCGCAAATCACATCAACACAAAATCAATCATAACTCATTCGTTATTACAATATTCCTAAAACAAGTCTGGCATTAACTAATTTAACTCTAGACTAACATTAGCCCTATGGTTAATTGAATTAAACTCAAGTTTTTCAAAAACATGAACCCTAAATCGCATATAAACTATGTCGAGCCTTAAAGCATGAAAACATGTATAATTTTTTCACAAACGAGTGAAAGAGAGTATAATAAACATTGTTTGATATTTACCTTTGAATCAAAAACGATTTTGATGTTGATTCTTGACTTTGCGATTTAAACGAGAGGATGCGGTTTGGTTTGAGTGAAAAATAAGACTTAACCGCATATGGAGGTTTTTATGAAATGAGTTTTGAGAAATGGGAACTTTAGTCCTTGGAGTTTTAAGAAACATTTAAATCCTTATTAACGCTTTACCTTACTTATAAAAACTATTGGGTATTGTCAATTTTAGTCCTTGAAGTTTCTAAGTCCTAAAACTCCTATTATCACATTACAATTAAGCCTTAAAGTTACTAACTTAAGACATTTTAAGCCCATGGAGTTACAAATAAATTAACTCCCCCTCAAATTGTGTCCTATTTAAGTTAAAACTTTTTCTTGATTGTTTTACGTGATGTGTTTTGAAAGCATTATCACATTGAGATTTTGAAAGCACATTTCTCCCCCTCGAACAAACATCTGTAGTTTATTAAAAGATTTCTTGGATATGTTCAAAAGATTGATTTTCATTAAAGCATTTTCTAGAACATTTACCGATTAAAGCACTGTCTCCCCCTTGAACAAAGACCCGTAGTCTATTTAAAGTTTTCTTATATTTGTCCAAGAGTTTGAATTTTCTTGTAAAACAATTCCATTGATGACAAATTTATTTTTTAGTTATTTCTAGCTTTTTATAAATGATTGATCCAAACATGATTTGTAAATTTTTTTTATAAAGGAAACATTGTTCGGGTCAAAGAAGATTTCTCTTCTTTTAAAATAATAAATTCACTAACACGTACACTTGTCTTATCAAGAAAGCCCTAGTTGTGCACTAATTGTACACAAGCCATTTCTTGAGTTTCAAAACTTTGAATGTTTTGATTGATAAACCCAAGACCAAAAAGATTTATCTTTTTGTTATTTCGGATAAATGCACTAAAGCATGCATTTTCCTTTTATCTGAGGACCGGGTTGTTATCTGACATGTGATAACAAACCATAGAAAAACTTTAGAAATGACATGTTTTAAACTTTCACTCGAACTTTACCTGTAACCCCATGTCATTATTGAATGACATTTCTAAGATCATAGATATAATCGATATTAAAAGACATGTCGAGAAGATTATTTTTGGATTTTTTCAATTTTTTTGATTTTATAGTTGCTTTCTGGTTTTATATTTTTATATTTTGTTTTTGTAACAAATTTATAGAAATTGTAAAATCTTTTTGAGTTTTTGTTTAAACTATTTTACATATTATACAAGGATACATGTAGTAATGAAAATTACTCTTCTTCTGACTCTGCAAGATGTTTTAGCTCTTCCGGCGTAACGCTTTACATGCTGAGGCGATTGATCAGAAATTTGAAGCATTCTCTCGCAAGTGATTTTATGAATATATCCGCCAGCTGATAAGCAGTCTTGACAAAGTACAGGTCAACAACCTTATTTTCCACTTGCTCCTTTAAGAAATGGCAACGAATTGTAATGTGCTTTGTCCTGGAGTGTTGCATGGTGTTGCAAGACCAGGCAATGCTAATTTTTGAGTTGCAGTAAAACGAGATCTCGTTGAAGTCAAATCCATAGTCAGTCAACTAACTGTGAACACATCCAGAGGATTTTTGCACAACAGCTAGAAAAGGATATGTACTATGCTTTAGTTGTTGATATTGCAGTACACTTTTGTTTCTTAGAGGACCAGCTAACTAGCTTTTCTCTTAGAAATTATGCACTTCTCGAAGTACTTCATCTTCTATCTTGGCAACCTTCATGATCCGCATCTACAAAAGCCGTTAGTTTGAATCCGATGTCCTTCGGATACGATAGACCCATGTTAATGGTTCCTTTCAGGTATCGAAAGACCCGTTTAACCACAGTTAAGTGCTTTTCGGTCGACTTTTTTTGTTACCGGGCACACATGCAAACAACAAACACTAGATCCGAACGACTTGTTGTAACATACATAAGGGAGCCGGCCATACTTTGATAATGAGTAACATAAAATGGATTCCCTTGTGGATCCTCATCAAGTTTTGACCTCTTCACAATGGGAGTGTCAACAACATCACTTCTTTCTAAACCGTATTTCTTTAACATTTCAAGTGCATATTTGGATTGGTTTATGAAGATGCCTATGGGATTTTGAGAAATTTGTAATCCTAAGAAAAATGATATTTTTCCCATCATTGACATCTTAAAACATTCAATCATTTCATTAGAAAATTGATCACAGAAGATTAGATTTATTGTGGCAAATATAATATCATCTACATAGATTTGTACCAATATAAGATCGTTGCCTTCCTTATGAGTGAACAAAGTCAGATCAAATACACCTTTGGCGAAATTCTTACTGAGAATGAATTTGGAGAGTAGGTCGTACCAGGCACGAGGAGCTTGTTTCAAACCATAAAGTGCTTTCTTCAATATGAATACATGATTCGGATGATCTTGATCTACAAACCCTTTCGGTTGAATCATATACACCTCTTCCTTTAAAATCCCATTTAGAAATTTTGTCTTCACATCCATTTGAAACACCGTCATGTTCTTATAAGCAGCATATGCTAAGAAAATTCAGATGGCTTCGATTCGTGCGATAGGTGCAAATGACTCCTCAAAGTCAATCCACTCTTCTTGACGATAACCTTTAGCAACTAACCACCCCTTGTTTTTTAACACACCCCCTTATTCATCTAGCTTTACCTTAAATATCCACTTAAGGTTGATGATCATAACTTTGGATGGTTTTGGAACTAACTCCCATACTTCAAATTGCTCAAACTCATGAATCTCCTTTTGCATGCCTTCAATCCAGCTAGATTCTTTCATGGCTTCTTTGTAGTTCTTTGGTTTGACTTTTGTTAAGAAGGCATGGAAATAGCCCCACATGGCGTCGGTAGCTAGTTGGCGTCTTGTAGAAACAGGTTTTGATGGATTGCTGATGATTGTCACTAACAGGTGATCTTTTGTCCATCTTCTGATGTATGTTTGAGGTTGTTGGAATGTATGCATGTTTGATGTGTCTACAATCCTTGAAGATGACTCAGCTGAGCTAGTTACTGGAGGAGGAAACGGATTTGTAAAACTATCACTATCAAACTATGCATCTTCGGCTTCATTATCAGGTGTACCATTACGCCATTCAACGACATCGTTTTGTTGTGGAGTTCGTGCAATTGACGTGTGATGAGTGATTCCAACATCGTCTGTATATGCTCTCAATGTCTGATTTGATAAATTCTGTGTCGTTGTCAGTACAAAGATATCTTACTGTTGTTTTAAGACTTACTTAAGCTAGTTTCACAAACTTAATAATTGTTTCTAGAGTCTTGTCTTTCATTCTTAAAAACTTCACCAATGTAAACCAAGAATGATCATCGACAATTACTAAGATATACCTCTTCCTGTTTATGCTTTCCACCCGCATTGGTCCGCACAAATCCATATGTAACATTTGAAGTTTTTCATTTGTACTTAGTTCAAGTTTGGGTTAGTGACATTCTTTCTTGCTCTTTCCCATTTGACATGCTGAACATAAGTGATCTTTAGTATACTTCAACTTTGGCAAACCTTTGACAAGACCTTCTTTTATGAGCTGGTTGATGGTACCGAAGTTTAAATAAGAGAAACGACGATGCCATAACCATGATTTTGTTTTTGAGGCTTTAGATAATAAACATATGGGAGAAGACTTTATCATATAATTCAGTGTGATTGTGTAAAGATTAGAACAACGAGATCCTGAAAGTAGATCAACACCGTCCAAGTTACAAACAAAGCACGTGTGTTTTCTGAATGCTACTTCAAGATCTGAATCACAAAATTGACCGACTAAAAATAGATTATGACCAACTCCTTCGACGTAGTAAACTTATGAAATCAAAACATTCCCAAACTATAAATCTCTGTAACCCATAATAGCTGCAAAATGATCGTTGTTGAATCGAACAGTCCCGATGAACTTGGATACGAAATTAATGAGCTTATCACGTTGACCAGTCATGTGTTTGGAATAACCAGAATCTAAGTACCAAAGAACAATTTCTACAATCTGCACAAAAAGAACAACGAAAAATGAAAAATGTATACAAAATTCTGAATCCCCAACTTTTGATTAGGTTCCATACTGTTAGCAATCCTAAGTTACTCCTAGAAATCTAAACTTCCAAATTGATCGACCCGAAAATTCATAACTTCTTGCTAGAGCAAAGTTTGGCTTGATGAATAGATGAACATAGCAATTTGTGTGAGCCCTTATTAAAGAGTTCTTGGCTATGGAATATCACATTCTTGTTTCAGTATTATGTGCTATAGCTGGAATACTTATGGTTTGGAGTCTATTTCCTAAAGGCACTATAGTGACAAGAGTGTTTGTTATAAGAGAACTAGTTGTTCCTTCCGGACTAAACATTTTTCCTGTTGGTACACATCTATGTCCTACAGTGGTATAGACTCTTCCAGTTAGTTTCCATTGAATCTTTTCTTTTTCTTTTACAGATTTGGCCTTCTTACGTTTGTTCACATCTTTAAGGTAATTAACAACATAAACATCATGATTTACAGAAAACAAACATTCATTACATGATAAGCAAACATTTGCATAATTTGATGACAAATCAACATTCTTAATATTCGCATTACAATCCAAAATATGATTGTTTTTATTTAAACTAGATTTAAACTTCCTATGTTGGGTTTCTACTTTATTCTTCTCGCTCCTACTTGATGGTTACTGGATCCTATCATTCCTTGTATTTCTCGTAGGCTGTGATCAGGTAGCATTAGTATAGCTTACTCTTCCTGTAGAAAGCAACAAAGTGTTATCAGTCTTTTGAACGCTTTGTTTTGCTACATACTATTGTGTGTTATTAGCACCTGTTTTGCTTAGACCTGATGTGTCTATGTAAGGCTTATTGTTTCTTTTATGACTTGGTGCGGGAGCCCACTTTTCATTCCCACTTTTTGTGAAAGGGCATGAGGAACTAACATACACTAACACTTCTTAAATTCGCTTAGCAAACTTACAAGCGTACTTTAGATTTTCATCTGAAGGTTTTAAGACTCTAGCCTGCTCTAGCAATTCCTATAGTGTCTCTACGTGCTCTTTTGTGACTTTTAAGTAATCTCGATGCACAACCCTATTGTTCTTAAAGTAAGGATTGATTGGTTCAGACTCAATCCTAAGCAGACATGGGGCAAGAACTTATGTGCGTTTCTCAATTATCTTGTTGGTATGCAAGTGTGAAGTGACTATTTTTGACGAATCATTTTTCTTAACAACCTTAGGAATAAATTGAATTTTTAGAAACAGTGTTATAGAATAGAGTTTATTTCTTGAATTTTAAGGTTTTTCAAACTTAGTATTCACACTTGTACCTTTTTTATTCACATGTGGTTCAAAAAACTTTTATAGTAACTGTGCTCTTAACTTAGCCTTTTCTAAAATCTAATCATTAAGATTTTGTTTCAAAGAGTCCGTTTTAAGTTTATTTTGAGCCCGTGTCTGCTTTATTGAATCATAAAGATTTTTGTATTCTAACTTAAGGTGTTCCCTTTCCTTAACTAAGGATGAAACCTGAAAAGCTAGGGGCACGTTCTCATCCTCAATTTTCTGAATCCTTTAATCAAGATTTGTTGTTTCATTTGGAGTCACTTAACTCTTTCCTTTCAATATAGCTAATAGTTGTTTCAACTCATTACCTACAATTGATTTTTCTTGCAATTGAGATTTTAGATTAGTTATCACAAAAGATTTGTTATTGATTTCTATAATCAAGGATGCATCATGTATTTTCGAAGATTCATCACAAATCATTTTCTCTTTATTATGTTGCAAATAATGTTTAAGAGAAATGCAATATTCCTCAAGCTTTGCGAAACGTATCGTTAGCTCGTTAAATGACTTGGTTGATTCTGGCTAATTCAAAAGCTTAATTTCAAGTCTTTAACAACTTATACAATTATCAACTTTATGTAAAGAACGTAGATAAGTACACATAACATCACACGAGATATTGTCTTCAAGATTCGATCATTGTTGATTAGAAGTTGTTTCTTTTTAATCTCAAAATATTCCTTTTCTATAGATCATTGGTCAACTTTGTCTTTCATCTCTTTAAAAATCGCTTTCATTTCATTAACCTCTTTGTAAAGACCCAGTTCAAAAAGTTTGAATGATTATCTAACGTTTTTGAAAAATGGTATGACGTCTTCTTCGAAAGCCCATTTTATATGCATTACTCCCCAATTCCCCACTTGAATATCCGAAAGGACAGTTCTATTTTTGATGCAAGCATTAAATTTATCAAGATGATCTTTAGCCTTTTGAAGATTCCATTTTACCATACTGGTTGTTGGAAGTTTTTTAGGAAAAACTTTCGTGGGTGTTGGTTTTACAACTAACACAGATGGAGTTGGTTTTGAAACTGGTGACCAGTAGACTTGTTCTGCAGACAACTGTTTTTTTCAAACAAAATACTCAGAGTTTATTCAGTTTCACATAATCAATCGGTTTATCATCATTTTCTTCTTGTTTATCTTTCATTTTAACTGACTCTCTTCAGCAATTATCAGAGTTTCTTCAGAATCACACACATAAATTAGATCATGTTTCTCAACTAAGGCTTTGGCACTATACAACACAGTTTGTTTCTATTAGAGTTGTTTTCTGAGTATTATCATAAAAATTTTGAGGTTTGGTTATCATGTGCATTGTTTGAACAGTTTGACCCGTTTTATAAACAATGCTTTCAAGATTTTCTTATCCTTATCCAAAACCAAAATTTCATTGATATACTTATCTCGTTTTGCAGATGACTCCTTTTTTAATGTTTCAAAATTGTTTTTCAAAGATGAATGCATGTTAGATAAAACCTCAAATTGTTGCTTCTGTGTAATGAGTTGTTTTTAAAAAGCGACAACTTTTTGATTACGATCAACGATTATTCCTCGCATTTGAGAATCTAAATGCTCTTCTCTTTTTGTGAAAAATTCTTTAGAGTTTTGTCTTTCTTCTAAAAGTTTGACCTTTTCTTTGTATCGTTCAAGCTCACTAGACAACGATTCATTCACACTTTTAGTCTCTTCATTTACTATGCTACATCGTTCAACTTGACTTTTCATTTGTTCAATTACAAACAATTTTATAACATTATCTTGTTCAGGAGGAGGAACATATTAAGTAGCATCATTTTTTATAGTGACCATATAATTAGCATAAGAGATTATATTACTGTCACTCGTAAGTTCATCATAAGAATCATTATTAGAAACCAAGTGTTCAGTATATTCCGTCTCTTGAGCAACATAATTAAACACATCATTCTAATGATAAGTGTCGTAATGTGGTACCTCGGAGAGTATGTCTGAATCATAAGTTAGACCAACTATGTCTCCATTCATTGATCCTGCAGGAGAACTATAATAACTCATAATTTTTGGGTCATTATTTAATCCTATACTTTCACTATTTATTTTAATTTTACATAAAATTTACCTTTTTAGTTAACCGTGCGTAGTAAAACATATATTAAACGTGAATCAGACTCTAGATTAAATATTAGTCTACATGCCCTAAGTATTTTTATTATTTTACATTTGTATCCTATATGTAGTATTTTTATTTTTCACATTTGCGTTTACTCTTTGTGGTTACGTCTAAACTTTTACAACATTATACCTTTTTACCCCTTTAGCCTAAATAATACCCTCTTAATTTAAAATTTAACATAAATTAAATTATATAACTCTTTTTTTCCCTCTCACAAACACACGCCTAAAACTACATGGGTATCTGTTATACTAATCTAAATCATGATCACTTCCTTTGATAAGAACATATAACTGAAATAAGAAGAAAAGAGAAAAAAGGAAGAAAGAAACTAGAGAGAAGAAAAGAGGGTGTTTAGATTGCAACAAATGTGTAGGATAAACAAATGAAAACAACCAACCATTCTCCTTGTGTATAGAAGGGTATTTATACCCAGGCTTACAATATGGGACACCTAGTGTATGCTTATGGGCCGGGCTCGAGATTACTTAGGCTTAAGCCCGCAATACATGCACAATTAGTTTGCATTAAATAAGCCCGTTACCCTAATTTATCCTATTACAACGTGAATAATATAAAGACCGAGATTCCTTGTTGAATGACCGATACCTCCATTGTCGACTCAATATTTTAAGGCTAACACTCTCCCTCGAAGTGAGGTCATTGAGATTGTGTTGTCGTTGGGCTCCTGAGTCTTGGTCATAGTCTTTATCTTTGTTGTAGGCTTGTCCCTTCATGCTATGTGATCTTTGATCTTAAGCCTTTGTCATTGTCTTTTGACTTTGTCTTTAGTTCTGAGATCTTTGAATCTTTTCCTTGTTTTGTCTTTGTCATCTTTGCCATCTTGCGATCTTATGTCTTGACCAACATGCTTATATTGTGCATCATCTTGAAATCTTGCTAATAATCTCCGTTGACAATCTTTGTCTTGATAATCTTGATATCTCTAAGGAATATCTTAAATATCAGAGTTGCGAAAGTATTTGTCTTTGAACATGTGCTTTCTTGATTCTTGAATCTTGATGCTTATAGTATGTCTTTGTAGCTTGAGCATAAACATGTGATGATGAATCTGACTCTGCTAGAATGAGTTTGTAACACCGTCTTCTAAACCAACAGAACCACTTGTTGGTCCTGTTAAACTATATCACACACCTCATAACACACGAAAATAAAATAAAATCTAGAGAGAGAAAGAGGAGTTTAGAGAGAGAAAGTAAAAGAAAGAAAATGGATGGATTACTTGAAAGAAAATGTAACTAACACCCTCCTAACATGCTAGGAGGGTGGTATTTATACCCTAAGAGGGTATGGAGCCACTTGGACTTTCTTTGGGCTGAAACGAACACTAATGGGCTTTTAAGCCCGCAACTTAGGCCTAATTAGCTTAACCTAATTCTCGTAAACTATGTTTTCCTATACAAGGCTCGAGAATATATAATGACCATCACTTTACTAAAAACTAGGCTAACAATCTCCCCCTAAGGGGTGGTCATTGCACTTATAGCTTCACTTCTTGTGACGTCTTGAGTCTTAGAGCCTTGTGTTCTTGGGAATTCTTTTGAAGTTCCTTTTGCATGCTTGTGATCTTGGATCCTGGTCTTTAGCTTGATATCTTGTGACTTTAACTTGATATCTTGGTCTTTAGCCTTGACGTCATCTTAAACTTTGAGATCTTTAAGTATTTATCCTAGAATCTTATGCCATCTTGCGATCTTGTGTCTCTACCCACATGCTTATTATCTTGAAAGCTTGCTAACAATCTCCCACAACATTGATCTTTTACTTGATCTTCTTGCCATATTATCATTGATGTTCTTTGAGTAAGTTCTTGTATATCAGAGCTCGCAAAAGACTTTGACACATGTACTTAAGCTTTCATCATGTATTTATCTTTGTTAATTGATCATGAGCATGTGGTAGTGAATCTTGACTTAGCTGGAATGAGGTTTTAACGCCGTCGTCAGTACCTGCATTTTAATGTTAGTGATGAATAGCATATATGGACAAATATAGCTTTGTCATTTGTCATAGTTCGATTACATTAACCTCCGGTTCCGTGAGGACCGTTTCACAGTATAAAATATTGTACTTGTGATTAGGTAGATATATTAGATTCACCATGCTTGCATAGATGTATTAGATTCACCATGCTTGCATGTTCTCATTACCTGTACGTATAAAAGTAGACAGCACGATAAGAGTGAATCAGGGGGGACAACACTGGAGCGGACGTGACGGCGTATGGAGAGGTGCATTTAGATGAGTTATAACGTGGGCATCTTAATAGAGCTGCTCACACACTTGACTAGCTGTAGATCCAGGGTTTACAGCGTCAACAAGAGAGACACTCAATCTAGTTCAACTTGCCAGTTGACACTAGCTAGCGATGCACTTTGTCATGCCGAACAAATCTCGGAGTCGACCTCGTACCGCTCAAGTGCCTTAGAGGCAGTGAGAGGTGTGTACTGCTGGAAGATTTCCATTCATCACTGTTGAATACCTAAAGATAATCGCTCTGAATGTTTTGGTAGAATCACAAGGATAATGCGTAAGACTCTTGCACAAGTTGTGTTCTTGATGATGAACAACAATTGTATATTGGAATTTATGTCCTATTAAGATTTTTGATTGATCTCGTTGGCTCTAGACTTTATAAGTTCACTTTTGTTATTTGGTGATCGAAGGGTAGAGCGGACTGCCACCTTTTCAATATCAACGATCTCGGAATTAGAAAGCTGATAGAAGCGTGTTGATCTCTGTGAAAAATGAAACAAACTTCTTTTGAGAGAAGCCTGAGTAGCTGAGATGGGTTGTGCATTACATCACTGGGTCCATGATAACCAAAATCAACTTTGTGATTATCGATAGATTATGCATTGACCCAGTTTCCGCCTGAGGTTATATGGAGGGCCTCTTTCTTTACACCCTTTATCCTTATACTTCTTTTTTATTCTTCAACCTCTTCAATGTTATTCCAACGCGTCCTCATTGTCACCATGTTAGGTTTATTCCGGTGATAACTCATACCTTGGATAACATTCTTCCCAATCTCACTTTACTCCTTTTTTAATCATACCTAAGGTTTTATTCTATCTAATGGAGTGTCCCTGGATAGATCCCTCTGGTTCTGGCTGGATCATGGGACATAATACCAATCCTTAACCGCCTTACAACTCCTTGATTATCAACAGTAGGTCGGTCTTTTGGTATTTCCATCGAATCCATAAAACCATTTGAAAAAAACAATCAACGTGTTAGAGAAATCAATTATTACACATTGAGAGTTTTCTATATCACCAAAAAGCTCCCCCTACACATATGCATCATATTATGAAAGAGTTTTGCACATGCTAGGACGAGAACGCACTTATATTCAAGAGATCTTATTCGTTGTTAAGCAATATTGATCATATTTTAATCGTTATTCTCCCCCTCAAAAATGGCATATGTGTTGACAATTTTTAACTTAACAAGTGAATTAAAATTCAAGTTAATGTACGTTGATCCATTTTTAGACTAACCAAACAATGAGAGAACAGGAATGCATGTTGAATGAAGTAATATCAAGTGGTTCATTTATTAGAACTTATACTCCCCCTCAATAAAATAGATTAGAGTGAAAAGTTAGAGTAGGAGTTTGTTGAGCACATAATTTTGAAAGATTTTAAAAATATCTTGAAAAATTATGCTCAACGGGAAAATATGTGAGATATATATGATTAAACATCATTTTCCTTAGTACTTCGCTTGAGCATTCAAAACTTTGAATGTTTTTATGACTTTGCTCAAGACCGAGAAAATATGAACTTCTCGTTGTTTAGGATGAATGTACATAAATGAACATTTTCCTTTCTTTGGAGTCTGAGTCCTAAGCTGACATTTACTTAGAAGTCGTAGATAAAGTTTGAAGAGACATGTTTTGAAAACTTTTGAAAATCTCACTCGAACTTTATTTATATACCCGTGTCAATATTAATTGACATTTTTAGGTGCGTAAATGTTACTGATTTACGAGAGACATGTCAGAGAAGATTATTTTTGGTATTTTTTGAAATTTTTTGATTTTGTATTTTGCTTTTATATGTTTTATAATTTTATATTTTGTTTTTTTTATAAATATATACAAAGTATTACTGTAACTGGGAGATTGAAGCAACTGGACGATCGATGATGTGAGGTGGGTGGGCCTGGCGTATGGTTGTTTTTTGTAATTTTTTTTGGTGGGATGTGTCCTGGTGGGGGTTTATTCATGTCGGTAATTCCTTAGTTGTTTTTTCTGTTATGTATATTGACTTATAGGGTGTTTATATTTTTTTTTAAATTTTTCTTCTTTTGGATATAATAAATATAAAATGAACTTTAGTACATAAAACTATAATTTACTCATATGTTGGGAATTTTTGTGACCAATTTTACGTTTTTTTTGGTCCGTAAGCTCCCTATGTTGCGTGGGGGGGATGTGGATGGGGGGTTTGATCGAACCACCCAAAATGCTCTCGCATTAACCAAGGTGCGTAGAGCAGTGCCCGCGCAGACCAAAACCAAACCCAAAAATTTATTGGTAAACATAATCCTCCAGAGCTTTGGTGTGAGCAGTCGCTTGGGAGGGGTTTCTTATTTTTTATTACCCTTTGTAGTTTTATCGCCACCATGAGAATGCACGGATCACCCTTTTTCTTTATTTTATCTAAAGAGTTTTCGCCATCTCTGGTATTAAGTAAAAGTGCAACCAAAGATCGTGAAGGTTTTTAATTGAGGTTTTCCTGTTGTCATTGATGATGTGATATGTCCGTTTTCTCATGTGTTGGATGATGATGATGCGATCAGTGTTGAAGATAGCGATGCGGGATGATAATTGTTAGTGCAGCCAAAAGACAAGAAAGGAAGTTTAGAAGCTGCGAAAGGCATGGCGTCGAGGCAGCCTCAGACCAGTTGTACAGTTTCATCGTTTCGAACCGCCATGCCTCGTCAGGAGTGTTCTGAGGAGTAGAAGGTTTGATGCTCAATTCCTTCTTGTTTTTAAGAAATGCATTGAGTGTCTTGTTTGAAGAACTCAGTGCCTCTATGTCGTTCCGACGGAAAATTTAGGGCTTGTAGAGTTGTCTTTGATATCATCATGGAGAAAATCTTTTAAAACTTTGGTGTGTTTCTATCCTTAGAGACAGCGTAGTGTTAGAATTAAGAAGAATGAGAGTCCAAGTGTATCTAGAATAGTGCATCTACCATTACCAGAATATATTCTTCGCTATTTCATGTATCTAGCAAACCGGCATTGGACCACATAAGTCAATATGAAAGCAAATTTAGCCGTTCCTTTGAACTTGGAACACTCTTTGTCTTGAATGAACTTCTTTTCTTTTTTGCTATTACTCACTTACAAGAGAAATAGTTGGATCTGACATACTTAAGTTTTGGTACAACCAATTCACGACCATCCTTCTGTTTGAAAGCAAGTAGAAATCTAGTCGAAGTTTTAAGATGGAGAAAGTCTTCGATCGCATATAATCCATGCTTGAGTTTGAGTTGGTAAGGCTTTAGACATGAGGACAGATGGAGTTGATGACGTAGGTTGTCTTGAGGGAAATTGTAATAAAGATCAGATCCACAGTTACTGGTGAGTAAATCTTTTCCCTGAAGATCTCTAACAAAACACGTAGATTTCTGGAAAGCAACCTCCAAATCCGCATCACAAAATTGACCAACCGAGAAGAGATTGTGATTGAGTCCTTCGTTACGTAATAAACCCTGGTGATCATGATATTTCCTTGAAGACTGAAATCTTCATACACACAAGAATTGGAGCAATTGAATCATATGAGAAGAACGGTATCCAGAAAAATTTTTCAACAAATTTCATGGCAGCGTTAGATTACCCGTCATGTGCTTTGTGCATCCAGAGTCAACCATGAATAGAATGAGTTGAATAATCTGCAAGAGAATTAGAGGACGATGAAATTTTTTGACAAGTTGGATCCTAAAGTATTTGTGAGATTTAAGACATTAGTTATACTAGATGCATTATCTATAGCAAAACTAACTCTCTTTTGCACATTCTCATTCCTAACTTTAGGCACCCATTTCATTTTTTTCTTAGGAACCCATTTATATCCTGATGGGCATTGTTGTTCTATCCGCCATTTCCATGCCTTACTAGTTTTCTCATATAACATCCTATAGTAACTCTTGGATTTATGAGTAGTGGATTCTGATGCAACTGTTTTCTTATGGGGTGTTGCAACAGATTTGTTCGATTGACTTTTAGGTTTTCTAGTACTAATAGGCACTACGTTAGGCTTCTTAGTTCTAGCATTCACGTCATTCAAATATCTAAAAACACAAGCATCATGATTCGAATTAAACACACATTTTCCTCAAGTAGCACAAACAACATTAACATTCAAAGTTCTGGATTTTAAACTGTCATTACTCGTAGTTACAGACTTTGTTTTATTAGAAATACTAGAAATCCTATGGTGGTCTTCTACTTCAGTCTTCTTATCCTTCACGTGACTATTGTTTGGCATGACCTTATCTTTCATTTGAGTGCTCCTAAGTTGTGGTCTGCTAACATTAGTTATGTAAAGTACTCCTGTAGAGGTAGATACGCGAGGATTAGTATTCCTAGAAGTCTGAGGCAACTATGGTGCTCTAGTTTGTGTTGTCCTAGATTCAATTCGATAGATGCCTGGTTTAATCACATTTGTGTTTCTTACAGCTTGCGTTGCTGTTTGAGGCAATTTCTGTGTAGTGACTGTTTTTGATAAACCTTCTGACTCATTAGTTTTTGGAACCGACTTTTTTGTTGAAAAGTTTTTCCTCTCAAGAGAGTCTAAAAAAGGAGCCGGTTTTCCTAAAACTGATGGTTTTGAAATCCTTTGAGCCTTAGGTTGTCGAACAACAGATGGTTGATCAAACTTAGTTTCCACAGATTTTCCTTTGCATTTTTCAACGAGTTTCTTTAACTCACTTATGGCAATTTTCTTGTCTTGCAATTGAGCTTTCAAATCTTGTATCTCAAGATATTGGTCATGTTCTTTTTGAAATACATTTGACGCTTTTTTTTGCAAACAGTGTCATTTTTCATTTGTTCTTGACATTGTTGTAAAGTGAGTTCAAGAGAAATTGAGTGTTTTCTAATTTAGCAAAACTTCGTAAAAGCTCAATATAAACCTCTTTACTAACAAATTCAGTTTGTTTCAAAAGCTTTTATGCAAGACATTCATATTCCTTGACTTTATGAAGATATAAGCATTGCAATTCAGTGTGCGCATCTAAATCAGATAACGAATGCAAATAAGAACACATAACATCATTAGACACACATTCTTGCAAGAGCATATCATACATGTTTGAAAATTCTGCCTTATCAAATTCAAGTTCATCAATTTCATTTTCAAGGGATTCAACGTACTTTAAATCAGCAGGCATTTCTTTCTTAAGTTCATGAACAAATGCGAAACTATCATTCTGAGTCTTAAAGCAAAGATGGCAATCAAATGTTAAATTAGGATTTCCATATCATGAGCAGTTGGTGCACGAAAATGATCTTTTGAATGTTTCACCCAAGCTTGATCGACAAGTTCTCTAAGATGATTTATGTATATTGTCATGACATTATACGCTTGTCTACTTTTGCTTATGAATTTGGACACATGTAAGAAAGCTATGTTTTTCACAAATGATTTTCTCCACATTTTCTTTCTTATTTCATTTGCATGTGCTAACTGAACAAGATATTCCTGGGCTGGGGGTTTAAAAATTTCATAAAGACTATTTAACTTTGTGTAGTAATAGGGTTTCACTAAGTCTTTATTCAATTTCGATTGACTCTTTTCTTTAAGAGTTAGAATCTCTTCCCTATCGGGGACGAGTTTGTTTGCAGGATCAGATTGGTCATGTGGGATCTCATACAAACATGGTTTCTCATTTTGAGCCTTTTTGAGGTACATTGGATTAACAAAGGTAGGTGTTCCATTAAATGCAGGGCATTTGGGTGCTAACATATGAATGGTTTGGATTGATTGACTCTTTTTGTAAATAATTTCATTCAAAAACTTAAATTGGTTTTCTATTGAAATCATTTTGTCAATATCTTTTTCTTCCTTAAGTTTCAAATCCGTTATGACCTTTGTTTTCTCTTTGACAAGACCTTCATAATGTGACTTAGTTAAAAGGACTTGTTTTATAATCATCGTGTTTCTCATGGACATCTGTAAATCTCGTTTAGGCTTTAGTTTTTACCTTCTTTTATGTCAATGTCCATTTGAGCTAATAGTCCTAGAGTTTCATTTAAGTTACGTTCAAGTTTGTCATAATCAACTATACGGTCATTAAAGGCCATGTACTTCTCAAGCTCAGTCTGTTTGTTTTGAAGTGCAACTAGACAACTATCCCGAATACTATTAGATTCCCCCTAAAGTTCTACTAGTTTTCGCAAGAATAGATTTGCACTCAGTCAATTCTTGAGTTAGTGATGCATTTGCTTTCTTTAATTGCATTTGAATCTTTTTATTTTCATCGACATCAAGTTTTAAATTTGCAATTAAATAAGCAAGTGCAACACACTCATCATCACATTCTACAGCAATTTGGTCATTCTAAATATCATTATCACATATATTCGGTGAATCAGGAATGACATTACTATCACCCGTTTCTACTACACATGTGTTACTAATGGATTCAGATTGCTCAGAATGTTGTATTTTATTGGCAAACACATTATATCCAGTATCGTATTATACCTGTTCCAATGGCTCAGAATCAGTGTCTGAGTCTGCATTAGGAACCTCTTGGATCTTTGCCATATAGCTGTAATGTGCTTCTAACTCTTGTTCATCAATCTCTTCATCCATGTCTGCTAGCCAGTCAGATTGCTCTGCTTAAAATTGAACACCTTTCTCAGCTTGTTTACACAGCAACATCTTTTCCTTGTGATACGTGGAGTCTTTAACTCGTTTTGGCTTCCTGCATTCCTTAGCAAAATGACCAAATTCCTTGCAGTTAAAACACTGTATCTTAGACTGCTGCATTACTTGACCACCTACAGTGTCCCTAGCCCCAGCAACATTCACTGCCTTTTGATTCCTAAACTGTCCAGTCTGATTGTCATTCTTGTACCTTAGAGTAGTATCCACATTTTTGTTTTTGGTGTTTAAGGAAGTTCTGAGGTTGTTGTTGGTAGGTTTGTAGAGTTTCTTGAAGTACTTTGCAATGAGAGCCAATTTTGTTTACATTTCCTTTTCCTTCTGAGCTTGTTCAAGATCACTGTCTTCATCAGAAGGTGACTCATATGGAGGTGTGATTGGTTTAGCTATCTCTCTGCCTTTGTGTCTTGTAGTTACATGATATCTTGTTGGAAGTGCGGATTTTGATGTTGGTGCATATGATTTGTGAGACTTTGATGTTTGGTAATATGGATCTTGATGTGGTTGAGCAGTAGCAACAAGTGCTAATAGGTTAGCATTCTTTGCTATTCTTTCAGCACGGAGTTCATTAACTTCCTTTTGATATTGTTTTAGAATGTCAAAGAACTTGTCGCTCGTCGGAAACTTCATCCAACTTGTGTTGTTGCTTGACAATTGTTACAAACCTTGACCATTCTAGTTGAAGAAATTGAACATTGACTTACATTTTATCAACTGTCAAATTGTTTCTGATCATTTCATTCATCAGCTTGTAAAACCTTATGTAATATGACTCAATTGTTTCTCCGTCGTGAGAGGTGAATTTTCCAAATTCCTAAAATAAGTTTGTGATGACATCTTGAATGTTGAGGGATTCACCTTGTTGTAGCCTTTCGATAGCTTCCTACATTTCATGAGCTGTGTAGGATCCCGTTAACACTTCATACACTTCATATAACACAACACAAATCGAACTAGAAAAGAGATAAAGAAAGTGAGTTGATTTAGAGAGAGAAAGAAGAGAGAGAATTGAGAGAGAAACTAGAGATATTATTTAGAATAATGAGAAGTTAGATATTTTCTAAGTAAAAAATATCTATATATACCCCTACACATTTAATGTGACGCGCGGGATATTTAACTAGGACTCGGGCTTGGGTTTTGCTTGGGATTAAACCCGAAACATATACAATATTAGATTAACTATCGAGCCCGATTCCCGATAATATTCTATTACAACATTAACTAATTAATTGACCGAGACTTAAATACATAATGAACGAACTTCATGTTCGACTCAATATTTTGAGGCTAACAATCTCCCCCGAAGTGAGTTCATTGTTGGATCATCTTCATGAGATAATGAGATTGCTTTTGTCGTTAAGCTCATGTGGTCTTGGTCTTTCTCTTTGTTATTTGTTGTAGGCTTGTTCCTTCATGCTTTATGATCTTGACTTTGAGCCTTCGTCATTGTCTTTATCGTCTATACCATCTTGTGATCTTGAGTCTTTTACCAACATTTTCATACTATGCCTCATCTTGAAAGCTTCAAATCAGAGTTAGCAGAAGTCTTTGTAGTTTAAATCTTGAGCTTTCTTGATAGTTTGTCTTTGTAGATTGAGCATGAACATGTGATTGAGGTTGCCGTCACCACCGTTTGACCTGCAGGTTTACGTTAGTGATAATCAAGAAAATTGATTTGAAAATCAATCGACGTGTTACTTGTAAAAGTGTTTTGTAAACACATCGAGGAGTGTCATGTTTTTATCAAAATTCATCAACCGTCAATTCATTTATGGACATCTTCGTGATCCAGTTGTCACAAGTTTGTTTCATATGAATCTCGCAAACAGTTCCACCTACCATAGAGCTTGTTTGATGCTGGCTTAAGCGGATTTCCATCTTCATTGTGACTAACTTAGTATCACTCGGAGATGTTCTGGACAAATATCACAATGGTATTGCGTAGGACTCTGTTTACAGCTTGTGAACCTGATGATGTTTCAACAGTGTTCTGAAATGGAATGTGTCTAAAGAGATTTTGAATTGATCTCTTGGCTCTAGACTCGATTATGTATTTTGGTTTTAGTACTAGGTGGCTTAGGGCATATTGCCACCTATTCCAATATCAACAATCTCGAGGAGATGTCAAAAGATAGTGTGTATCTCCATGACAAATGTAGTCAAGTTTCGGTCTTGAGAGAAACCCTGCGAATGGCTGTAAGGGTTGTGCATTGCATCACTGGTTCCATGATTTCGTTTTCAATAACCAGCACAATCATCTTGTTGATTCTGATAGTTTATGTCATTGACCAGGTTTCTAGCTTATTAAGTTGTGTGGAGGGCTTCTCTGTTTTAGTCCTTTATCCATACATTCTTTTTAATTCTTCAACGGCCTTCAGTGCTTTCCAAGACGTCATTACTCCCCCCCCCCAACACCTTGTTGTGATTGTTCAGTGTTAATCCATCTTAGTTTTTTCGGCATTATTCACATTTAATTCATCTACAATCTTCTAGGACTGCTATTCTAACTTTAGATTATCCTTGGGTAGTTCCTCCGAGTTCTGGTTGGATCATAGGATGATTCTAACATAACCATCCTTATGACTTAGAATGTCGTGAAATTAAGAGGTCTGTTGGGTATAAGATCGAAACCATAAATCCTTTTTTACTGTAATACACATTGAGTCGATTAGATCATATTTTAATTACATTTTCTCCCCTTATTTTAAATAATAAACACTTAGTTTTTGAAATACCTTGTGATTAAAATATGTCTTGAAAATTCCGTGGGAGAAAATATGGTCAGCATGAATGGTTTGGAACATTTTGATAATGTTTTGAATACATAAGAATTGTCGTTGTTGATGTATCCAAGAACATTAAAACTTTGGTTTTCGAGAAACTCCCCCTCAAAAATAGGACCAATTGAAAAATTGTTGTCTTTTGAAAACATTGTGAGGGTTGGAGTGTTGAACACATAATTTTGAAAGATTATGATTTGTCATCGAGAAATTCTTGAAAAATCGTGTTCAACTTTTTGAAAAACCAGATGTTAGAGGACTTCTCTTCTAACGGTAAGGGTAAGCGCACTGAAACGTACACTATCCTTTTTCTTGAGCTAAAAACATTGAATGTCTTGTAAGAACAGCTCACTGGACGAGAAAGAAACGTTAATTTTCTCGTTGTGAGGATAAGTTATAAACCTTCCTTTATTTGAAGTCCGGGTTATGTACTGATATTTGCACATAAGCCATTTAGAAAATTAGAAATGACATGTTTTGAAACTATTTGAAAAACTCTCACTCGAACTTCATTTACACACCCGTGTCAATGTTAATCGACATTTCTAAGCACGTAAATGTTATCGATTCCAAGAGACATGTCGAGAAGATTCTTTTTGGAAATTTTCTATTTTTCTAATTTTGTATTTATATATATATACATGTTGTCCTCAGCATTGCTATGTGAAGGTGGAATAGTAATTCCAACTCTTGTCGTGATGTAGTTGTCTTGTTTGCTTAAGGAACAACTTTTGGAACCAGCTTTGAACTTGACTGTTCATTGCTGTGGTCTTGAATTCCAAGTTCTGAACGGTTATGATCAGAAGTCATTTGATGAAGAACGAGGCTTGAACTGATGTGAACAGACATCATTGCCATGAAGACCGAGGCTTGATCTGTTGCGATCAAACGTCTTTTGAACATTGAGGAACGGGGCCTGAAGTGTTATTTTCAGCAGACACCATTTGTCGTTGTGGTGCGAGGTCTGAACTGTTATGGTCAGACATCATTTGTCGTAGCTCATCTTTTGTGAAACCATTCTGGCACTGGTTTCTTAGATATCAACATTTTCAGCAACCACACTCTGAGATTTTCCTACTTTGCATTGTATAGTGCATCTGCATTTAAGTCAATTCTTTATTGCTTTTGACCATTGAATGATATACCTGCACTTAAACCCAGAGTTTGTTTGCTTGCATGAATATGAGGGATATCTACTATTGAAACATGTGTGGGTTCACTGTCAACCTTGCCCGTGCAAGAGTTGAATAACTTTCCTGTGGGAATCCACCTAAAACGAACATTACTAAAGATTCTACCCGTTAGTTTCCATTTAAGATTAGGTCTAGAAGGTGTCGTTTGTCCATTTGTATTCTGATGGGCATTTCTTTTCTATCCACCATTTCCATTAGTTTCCATTTAAGATTATTTATATTCTCATACAACTCCTTAAAGTAACTCTTGGGTATCTGAATAGTGGTATCTGATGCAACTATTTTCTTATGGGTTGTTGCAACAGATTTGTTCGCTTGACTTTTGGGTTTACTAGCACTAATAGGCACTACTTTAGGCTTCTTAGTTCTAGCATTCACGTCATTCAAGTATTTAGAAACACAAGCATCGTGATTAGAATTAAACACATATTTTCCACATTCAGCACAAACAACATTCACGTTCGAAGTTCTGGAATTTAAATTGTCATTGTACGCAGTTACATATTTTGTTTTCTTAGAAATACTAGAAATCCTATGGGGTCTTCTACTTCCTTCTTTGTAAACTTCACTTGACTATTGTTTGGCATGACCTTATCTTTAACTTGATAGCTCTTAAGCGGTGGTCTGCTAACACTAGTAGAGTGATTTACTCCTGTAGATGTAGACACGTGAGGATTAGTATTCCTAGAAGCATGAGGTAACTGAGGTTCTCTATTTTGTGTTGTGCTAGCGGCAATTCTATACATTCCTGGTGTAAGCGTATTCGTGTGTATTTTCGCTTGTTTTCTATTCTTAGGCAAATTCAGTTGAGTGACTTGTTTAGATGAACCATCCGACACATTAGTTTTATTAACCGACTGTTTCGTTTGAAAACTTCTCAATTCTAGAGAATTTGAAAAAGGAGCCGGTTTTCCTAAAACTGATGGTTTTGGAATCCGTTGAACATTTGGTTGTCTAACAACAAATGGTTTATCAAACTGAGTTTCTACAGACTTTCCTTTGCATTTCTCAATGAGTTTCTTTAACTCACTTATATAGAAACTTAAAATTTCAAAGAAAATCACACATTTCATATCATAAAAAAAATGGTCGAACAAATCCAATATTCAAATAACTTACCATAACAAATTCTCAAACCAAGACGAACCAATCCAAAAGACAAGTCCTAAGGTCTTTAGAGTTTTCTTAACGGACGAAATTGCCAATACTCAGATTCTCCATTACTACTACCAGTATCCCCCAACTCATAGTCTTTAGGCACACTCCTTGCCGTGGATTTCAAATCCGAAATCTCATTCATTGTCACATCATATTCACTTGTTCCCAGTATATCATCCATCTTTCAATTCTTTTCCCTCTTATTTTTTCAGTTAGCTGACTACTAATGGAACTTCCCGAGGTATCTAGTTAACACACCACAGTTCTTTGTCAAAGCTGTACTATTTTCTCCACCCTCTCACCTCTACTAATTCTATAGTCAATCTTTCCTTCACCATCATGGATACATTGCAATTGGTATGCGGTTGTTTTGCGGGGCTAACCCGGCTTACCCAGCCCGTGTCCCCGGTTGTAATATTTCCCTTATAGGCTGTCGCAATGGCGACTCCCATAGGAAACTTCTTAGGAAAGAAAAGGAGACATACGCTATTTTAAACAAGAAAATAAAAGCACACCAAATCACGTAAAAGGCAATCAAAATTAAAGAAATTTCTACAAACTAAGAAATAAAATCATGCAATTAAGGGAAAAACGCATACTAGATATACTACTAAACGCTTAAGCCCTAACATGCATCTACGTGAAGGACTCCTAAGTTATAGTCTAGACTCAACCACCTACTTCTCTATAACCATCAACTTTGATACCAATCTGTCACACCCCGCCTGGGCGGAAACAAGAGGCGCAACACCATGGATATCATCACAACACAATGGTGTCTACTATAGAGAAATCTAAATGAAGAAAATAATCAAATGGACACTATGTGTCATGACAATACCCAACATAAGATAAAGGAGTCTTGCATTACTAACGTAATGTCATACACAAAACAAAATGATCCAAATTCTAACAATCTCTAACCAGGGGTGTTCATTAAACGGTTTGAACCAAAAAACCAACCGATCCAAATGACGTTGGCTCCACCGGATTTGGCTTAGTTGGTTTTGGTTTGGTTATTGGTTTCACCTAAAATATTAAACGTTTATTTGGATCGGATTTGGTTTTGAAAATCCTAAATTGGGGCCCAACTGAATACCCGAAGAAGCAAGACATACGTGATTTCTTTCGTTTAATAAAGATATGTTAAAGTGTTATTTTTGGGATACTATCGCTGAATAAAACGAGATCTCTCACGTGTATACTTGTTTCTTACAGTAATAAAATCCTCTCTTAAAATTGGCATTGCAACTTTTATTATGGAAATTGATTATGGTTCCATTTTTTTAGCTAATGACTATGAAGTTGAAACAATTGATCTGGTTGACATTATATTTTTATTAGTAAACCATTAATCTCTCACTCTTATAATAATAAATGTTTTGTTCCCCTATCAAGCGTATCTGTAATTACCGTGGCTATTCAAACCGAAACAACATATATCGATTTTGAATTCCAAATTAGAGATCTACTTTTCTTGATTGGTTTTATGGGTCCCAAACCGATTATCCCGATAATTTATTTGGTTGGATTGGTTCAGTTTGGTTAAATTTTGGTTTGGTTTTGGGTGTATTATTTTTTTCCTCAAAACCGAATAACCCAAACCGAACAACTTTGATTAACCGAAAACCGACCGTTTGAACACCCCTATCTCCAACAACAAGTATCAAGCAAAACAAATGAAAAGACCAGAAAAGAAGCCTCCTATAAGCTATGCCTAGTGGTCTCTCTAGCCACTCTTCCTAACATCCTTCTTATCATCACGATACTCACCTGAAAATGATGCTTAAAAACGTCAACATAAAGTTGGTGAGAGTCATAGGTTTAAGACACGATATACAATCCAAGACCGCACATTACTGTGATAATAAAGAAAACATTGCAGGACAATAAATGAACTATCATACAGGCTAGCATGCACAACCAATCCAATACAATCCAATCCAATACAATCCAATTACACGATTTCCCAGTAACGATTTATAAGACGTCTCAATCGTACCAAGGTCCCTGTGGTTACCCCCTTAGCCCCGGCCGTGGATACTCTCAAAGTAACCATCCTGCCCGCTAGGCCACAATACCTTCTACTAAACAGGCCATGGATACCCGCAGGTAATTCCTCCTGACTTAGTTCACAATTCTTAATACCACATCACAAAACATGTACCACACAACATACAATAGTCACGTATAGTCCATGCATCTTTGACAACACATTATCACAGTAATCAAAATATTTCCAAACACTTTGCATCATTTTCACCCCAATAAATCATAAGAAAAGAGGGGCTATGAAACTCACCTGATTGCTTTGCAGCTTCCACAAACACTAGCACAAATCTAAACAACAAAACAACACGTGTTACACGCTACTAAGCCAAAAGCTTAAGCACATGTAACAATCATATGATGGATGTCTAAGGGTTTAAATTAACCATCATGGGTCACCCCGACACCATGCCCAAACTTAACCACTTCATTAACTCCTTCCACTAGTTACTTATAATTAACTCTAAATTGCAGAATTTTATCATGACTTTACGTACTTCAAACCCTCCCCACCCTTACTTAATGACCCTCATAATTCATACCAAAAATCACCCATGCTCATTTATGAGTATAATTAACTACCTTTAGATTTCTAAAAGCCATTTACATGCACAAGTACTCCTAAGAAAATCAAACTTCAAAACAGTCCCAAATCAGATCTGATTGCACACTAAAAAGTTTAAACTTATTAACCATACTTAGACATAAAATAAGAAGGTATCCTTTTGGGGGTTCTACTTATAAATATGGAACTTAACTACTGTAGAATGGATAAGCTCAATTCAAATTTTAAGTTAGGGTTTCACCCTCACAAACATGACCTAAATCTGACCCGTATTTACTATTTTTACAACTTTTAGGGTAAACAACATTTGAATGACTTCCCGACTTTAAAAACTTTCGAGGCCAGATTTTCTGGAAAGTACATTCAATGAGCTACTGTTTAGAGTCCAGAAACATAAAAAAAACTATTACCATCATGGAGATAATCACTCATAAACACATCCTTAAATTTTGCTCATCCTAAATCAAGATTTTTTCGCAAAATTTAACCTAACTAATGCATGATCTTGCCCAAATCAAGCCCTAATCATTCTAACATCATTAAATATCATTAATATTATGTATTTTATGTGAACCCTAGATCCATCATAAATGATGTTACATGAATTAAAAGAATAAAGAAGGAAGAAGAACATACCTAACGATCTTTCTTGAATCAACACGATCTAACACCTAGATTTCTTGATCAAAATTTTTGTCTTCCTTAGGGTTTTGGGGACACAAGTTCACGACAACAAGAAGAAAATAAAAGAGATGGGCCAAGTTGATTATATAACTAATTCCTTGAAGTCTTAGCCCAACTCAATTAAGTCTTAATTTTTTTCTTTTATAACCCTAAACTGGACGCACCAATTATTAATATATATATATATTATATATATATATATATTTTATATATATATATTCATTTAATTATTAATTAACTAATTATCTTAATTACCTTAAGTTTTTATAAAAACTTAAGCTAATTTGATTAAACCTTTTTACTTAAACACTACTTACTAACCTTTCTAAAAATAACTTTCATTTCACCAAACCACTTTCTATTTTTAGAAAGTTTGCCACAAACTTCTCAAATTTCACTCACTTATTTCATTTCTAAAATGCCACAATTCTCATTATCGATTTCCACCAAATCAACTAAACTTATTGGAGTAGTATATATGCAATACGCCATTTCCGTTCCTTTATCACTAACAGTGACAAATGGACATACATATAATCCACACAAACTATACTAAAATGAGATAGCCCAAACTCCGCATAAATGATATCATGACATTTCTTAAACTCAATTTGCACACATAAAATCACATTGCACACATTTAAACACGTAAAATGAATCTTAATCCATTTCTAATGTATAAAAATTAAACCTGCTCAATCTCGGGTTCGGTCAGCTAGATTCAAACTTGTCATTTACTGCATGTTATACCAAAAATTTGGTTTTATTAGAAATTGCTTTTGAATTCATATTTGGTGGTCTTCTTCTTCCAGTCTTCTTAATCATTCACATGGACTTATTGTTTGGGCTACGACCTTATCTTTCATTTGAGTGCTCCTAAGTTGTGGTCTGCTAACATTAGTTCTGTGAATTACTCCTGTATAGGTAGACATGCGAGGATTAGTATTCCTAGAAGTCTGAGGCAACTGTGGTGCTCTAGTTTGTGTTGTCCTAGTGTCAATTTGATACATGCCTGGTTTAATCACCTTTGTTTTTCTTACAGCCTGTCTTGCTGTTTGAGGCATAATCTATGTAGTGACTAGTTTTGATAAACCCTCTGACACATTAGTTTTGGGAACCGACTTTGTTTGTGAAAAAATTTTCCTCTCAAGAGAGTATGAAAAAAGAGCCGGTTTACCTAAAACTGATGGTTTTAGAATCCTTTGAGCATTTGGTTGTCGAACAACAGATGGTTTATCAAACTTAGTTTCCACAGACTTTCCTTTGCATTTCTCAATGAGTTTCTTTAACTCACTTATAGCAATGTTCTTGTCTTGCAATTGAGCTTTCAAATCTTGTATCTCAAAATATTGTTCACGTTCTTTTTGAAATACATTTGACGCTTTTTCTTTGCAAACTGTGTCATTTTTCATTTGTTCTTGACATTGTTGTAAAGTGAGTTCAAGAGAAAATCGGGTTTTTCTAATTTAGTAAAACTTCGTAAAAGCTTAGTATAAACCTCTTTACTAACAAATTCAGTTTGTTTCGAAAGCTTTTGTGCAAGACATTCACATTCCTTGACTTTATGAAGATATAAGCATTGTAATTCAATGTATGCGCATCTGAATCAGATAACGAATGCAAATAAGAACACATAACATCATTAGACATACATTCTTGCAAGAGCTTATCATACATGTTTGAAAATTTTGCCTTATCAGATTCAAGTTCATCAATTTCATTTTTAAGGGATTCAACGTACTTTAAATCAGCATGCATTTCTTTCTTAAGTTCATGAACAAATGAAAACTATCATTCTGAGTCTTAGGGAAAAGCATCAAAACATGTCTTAATTAATGATTTCCATATCTTTAGCAGTTGGGGCACGAAATTGATCTCTAGAATGTTTCACCCAAGCTTGATAGACAAGTTCTCTAAGATGATTTATGTTATTTGTCATGACATTATACACTTGTCTACTTTTGCTTATTAATTAAGACACAGGTAAGAAAGCTACGTTTTTGAAAATTTTGGTTTCGTTTTCACAAATGATTTTCTCTACATTTTCTTCCTTATTTCATTTGCATGTGCCAACTGTATTTGATATTCCTGGGTTGGGGGTTTAAAATTTTCATAAAGACTATTTAACTTTGTGTAGTCAAAAGGTTTCACTAAGTCTTTATTCAATTTTGATCAACTCTCTTCTTCAAGAGTCAGAATCTCTTCCCTCTCAGGGTTTTTTTTTTTTGAAGGAATATCGAGTTGTTTGAAGGATCCAGATTGGTATTGTGGGATCTTTATACAATCCATGGTTTATCATATTGAGCCCTTTTTGAGGTAAATTGGATAGCAAAGGTAGGTGTCTTCATTAAATGTAGGGCATTTGTGGTGCTAACATCATGAATGGTTGAGATGATTGACTCCTTTTGTAAATAATTTAATCAAATAACTTTAATTGGTTTCCATTGATGAAATTTTTTTTGTCATATCTTTTTCTTCCTTAAGTTTCAAATCCTTTATGACCTTTGTTTTCTCTTTGACAAGACTTTCGTAATGTGACTTTGTTAAAAGACTCTGTTTGACTAACTCATCGTGTTTCTCTTTGACAACTAAAATTTCATAGGCTTTAACATTTAAAATTCTTTTATGTCATTCCTTTTTTTTGGCTAATAGTCCTAGGAGTTTCATTTAATGTTACATTCAAGTTTGCATAGATAACTATACGATCATTAAAGGCCTTGTACCTCTCAAACTCAATCTGTTCTGTTTTGAAGTACAACTAAACAACTATCCCGAATACTATTAGACTCCCTCAGGCTTCTACTAGTCTCTGCATGAGTAGATTTAACTCTTTCAATTCTTGAGTCAATGATGCATTTGCTTTCTTTAATTGCTTTTGAATCTTTTTATTTTTATCGACATCAAGTTTTAAATTTGTAATTAAATTAGCAAGCGCAACACGCTCATCATCACATTCTACAACATTTTGGTCATTCTGAATATCATTATCACACATATCCGGTGAATCTGGAATGACATTACTATCAACCGTTTCCACTACACATGTGTTACTAATGGATTCAGATTGCTCAGAATGTTGTATTTCATTTGCAAACACATTATATTCAGTATCATATTGTACCTGTTCTAATGGCTCAGAATAAGTTGCCTATGTCTGCTAGGAACCTCCGGATCTTTGTCTTATTGTTGTAATGTGCTTCCCTCCAACTCTTGTTCATCAATCTCTTCCATCCGTGTCTGCTAGCAGTCAGATTGCTCCTGCTTGAAGTTGAACACCTTTCTCAGCTTGTTTACACAACAACATCTTTTCCTTGTGATACGTGGAGTCTTTAACCCGTTTTAGCTTCCTGCCTTCCTTAGCAAAATGACCAAATTCCTTGCAGTTAAAACACTGTATCCCAGACTGCTTCACTACTTGACCACCTACCACCTACAGTTTTTCTAGCCCCAGCAACAGTCATTGTCCTCTGATTCCCAAACTGTCTAGACTGATTGTCATTCTTGTATCTTGGAGTAGTATCCACATTCTTGTTTCTGGTGTTTGAGGAAGTTCTGAGGTTGTTGTTGGTAGGTTTGTAGAGTTTCTTGAAGTACTTTGCAATGAGAGCCAAATTTTTCTGCATTTCCTTATCCTTCTGAGCTTGTTCAGGATCACTGTCTTCATCAGAAGGTGACTCAGATGGAGGTGTGATTGGTTTGGCTATCTCTTTGCCTTTGTGTCTTGTAGTTGCATGAGATCTGGTTGGAAGTGAGGCTTTTGATGTTGGTGCATATGATTTGTGAGACTTTGATGTTTGGTAATATGGATCTTGATGTGGTTGAGCAGTAGCAACAAGTGCTAATGGGTTAGCATTCTTGGCTATTCTTTCAGCACGGAGTTCATTAACTTCCTTTTGATATTGTTTCAGAATGTCAAAGAACTTGTGATATGAAACTTCATCCAACTTGTGTTGTTGCTTGACAATTGTTACAAACCTTGACCATTCTGGTTGAAGTTGTTGAAGAAATTGAACATTGACTTGCATTTTATCAACTGTCAAATTGTTTCTGATCATTTCATTCATCAGCTTGTAAAACCTTGTGTAATATGACTCAATTGTTTCTCCATCGTGAGAGGTGAATTTTCCAAATTCCCAAAATAAGTTTGTCTTGACATCTTGAATGTTGAGGGATTCACCTTGTTGTAGCCTTTCGATAGCTTCCCACATTTCATGAGCTGTCTTGCATGCATCAACAGTTGAGTATATTTCATCTCCAATTCCAGTCAATATCAAATGAATCGCTTCCTTTTCTGATTCATAATGGTCTTTGTTTTCAGGTGACATAGTTAAGATTGTCTCAACTGTTGTTCGTTCTGGAACTTCTGGAGAATTCTCTGTTGCAGGAACAGTTGGGATTGTGACAGTAGTTGGTTGGTATGGACCTTCCAAAATGCATTTCCTCAAGGCATCACCTTTTGGTCTTGTATCAATGTATCTTAAGAAACGTGATCGCCATTGTGCATATCGTCCTGTTGCAAGCATTGGTGGACGATCCCTTGAACCAGCTGCCATGATGTTGTTATGCATTTGACTGTCAGTTGTGGAAGTTGTGATTGGAGTAGTCATGATGAATGATTGTTGAATTATGAAGTGAAAATGATTTGTTGGATCTTAAGCAGGTAAAGTGATTGTTGTTGTGGATTGAATTCAATTAACGTTCACGAGATTTTACAAATCTTTGATTAAAACCGAGAAAAGAGTCGTATCTTTCGCGAGATTTTACAAAATCAAGAAGAAACCATAAAACAAAAATGAATTGATGTTGAAATTGTTGTTGTCGTTGAAGAACTTGAGCTTTTGTTGACGATTGATGAGTTAAAAATAATGACTGGTGCACAAACTTTGAGCTTAAAATGATTAACGGTTGATTAAAACTCAAATAGGGACTAACGGTGTACAAACAATTCACTTTGGAGGACTAACGGGCTGTTTATGAGAACTAAGGACTAACGGTGAAAAACTATTTTAACAAAGATGGTTAATAATGAAAGAATAGACTTGCAATGAACATGTCTTGAAAACCAGGGACCAAAAGTGTCAATTTTAAATTTTAATTAATAAAACCAACGTATTCCCTCTATTTCTATTTCTTCTTCGTTTGAAATTGAAAAACAATGCAACGAGTGTTTTTTCTTCTTGCGGACTCGTATGATTATCGTCTTTAAAAAGCAAATATACCACGATGATCGAAAAAGGATCACGATCACAATGGTATAGATTAGAAGACCCGCGATCAACCGTTACACGAATCCGAAAAACCCGAAACTACATGAAGTTTAAGAAGACTGAAGTAGAAGACCACCATAGGATTCTATATTTCTAATAAAACAAATCGTAACTGCGTGTAATTTACAGTTTAAATATAATAACCCAATGTTAATGTTGTTTGTGCTACTTGTGGAAAATGTGTGTTTAATTCGAATCATGATGCTTGTGTTTATCAATTCTTGAATGACGTGAATGCTAGAATTAAGAAGCCTAAATTAGTGCCTATTAGTACTAGAAAACCCAAAAGTTAAGCGAACAAATCTGTTGAAACACCCCATAAGAAAACAGATGCATCATAATCCACTATCACAAATTCAAAGAGTTACTATATGATGTTGTATGAGAAAACTAGTAAGGCGTGGAAATGGTGGATAACACAATAATGCCCATCAGGATATAAATAGGTTCCTAAGCCAAAAATTAAATGGGTGCCTAAAGTTAGGAATGAAACTGTGAAAAAGAGAGTTAGTTTTGCTATAGATAACGTATCTAGGATAACTAATGTCTTGAAACTCACAAACACTTTAGGATCCAATTTGTCAAGTATTCCATCGTCCTCTAATTCTCTTGCAGATTGTTCAACTCATCCTATTCATTGTTGACTCGGGATGCACAAAGCACATGACGGGCAATCTATCACTGCTGTGCAACTTTGTTGAAAAATATTTGGGTACCGTTCTTTTTGGCAATGATCAATTTGCTCCAATTCTTGGTTATGGAGATTTGGTTTTAGGAAATATCACGATCAACAGGGTTTATTACGTCGAAGGTCTCAATCACAATCTCTTCTCGGTTGGTCAATTTTGTGATGCGGATTTGGAGGTTGCTTTCTGGAAATCTACGTGTTTCGTCAGAGATCTTCAGGGAAACAATTTACTCACTGGTAATCGTGGATCTGATCTCTATACAATTTCTCTTCAAGAGACAACTTCATCAACTCTAATCTGTCTCATGGCTAAAGCCTCACCAACTCAAGCATGGTTATGGCATCGAAGACTCTCTCATCTAAACTTCGACTACATCAACTTGCTTTCAAAGAAGGATGTCGTGATTGGTTTACCTAAGTTGAAATATGTTAAGGATCAACTATGTTCCTCTTGTGAAGTGAGTAAAGCAAAAAGAAGTTCATTCAAGACAAAGACTGTTCTAAGTTCAAAAGGACGGTTAAATTTGCTTCTTATGGACTTATGTGGTCCAATGCGGGTTGATAGTATAAATGGGAAGAAATATATTATGGTGATTGTAGATGACTATTCCAGATACACTTGGACTCTCTTTCTACGTTCCAAGGATGAAACACCAGAAGTTCTAAAAGATTTTCTCAAGATGATCCAAAGAAATCTTCAAGCCTTAGTAATTTCTGTTCGAATTGACAGAGGTACTGAGTTCTTAAACAAGACACTTAATGCATTCTTTAAAGAAAAAGGAATTGAGCATCAAACTTCTACACCACGAACACCTGAACAGAATGGCGTTGTCAAAAGACGAAACTGTACTCTCGTTGAGGCTGCTCGAACGATGCTTTCGGCTTCTAAACTTCCTTTATTCTCTTGGGCTGAAGCAATTGCAACTGCATGCTATACTCAAAAAAATCTATCATCATCCCGACACATGAAAAAAAACAACATATCACATCATTAATGACAGAAAACCGTCAATTAAACACCTTTACATATTTGGTTGCACTTGTTACCTATCCACAGATGGTGAAAATTTAGATAAGATGAAAGAAAAAGGGGATCCGTACATTTTAGTGGGATACTCCACTCAGTCAAAGGGATATCGTGTCTACAACATGAGAACAATATTAATAGTTGAATCCATACATCTCAGATTTGATGAAATCAAAGAGATGTCTGAGACGTTTGTTGCTAATGACACTTCAGGCCTCGTTTCCCAACGACAAAATGTGTCAGATTATGACAACTTTGACCCCGTCCCACAACTACAAAATGTTTCTCCTTCAGCAGATACAAAGGAAAATCTTGGTAATTCAAATTTGCATACCTTCAATCAACCACAAGATTCTGAATACCGATGGACAAAAGATCACCTATTAACTCAAGTTCATGGCGATCCATCTAAGCCAGTACAAACAAGACGACAACTTGCATATGTTCGCACTCACCGCGAGTACAGCTGAACCGAAAAACATTAAGGAACCAATGGCTGATTCTGCATGGATAGAAGCAATGCAGGAAGAGCTTCATCAGTTTGATAGACTTTAAGTCTGGGAATTAGTTGACAAACCCTTTGGCAAGAATGTAATCAAGCTAAAGTGGTTATGGAAGAACAAAAAAGATGAAGACCAAACTGTAATTCGCAACAAAGCATGACTTGTAGCTAAAGGTTATGCTCAGGAAGAGGGTATTGATTTCAAAGAATCATTTGCTCCAGTTGCTCGCTTGGAAGCTGTTCAGATTTTCGTCGCATATGCTGCACACAAGTCTTTTCCAATTTATCAGATGGACGTGAAAACGGCATTTCTTAATGGTCTATTGAAGGAGGGGGTTTATGTTGCACAACCAGACGGGTTCATTGATCTTGATCATCCAGAAAAGGTTTACCGTCTAAGGAAAGCTCTATATGGATTAAAACAAGCTCCAAGAGCCTATTATGATAAACTCTCAAATTTCCTGATATCCAAAGGTTTTACTAAAGGTATAATTGACCCGACTCTATTCTCGATAAAATACGGGGAGGACATTCTACTTGTGTAACTTTACATTGATGACATCATTTTTGGGTCCACAAACCCTAAATTTTCTAAACGATTTGAAAAATTAATGCACAGTAGATTTGAGATGTCCCTAATGGGGGAAATGAAATTCTTTTTAGGACTTCATATCCACTAATCCTCACGAGGTATCTTTATCAATCAGGCCAAGTACGCTTTAGAGATACTTAAAAAACATGGTATGGAAAAAGGACAAAGCATTGGTACACCAATGGCTACCAAACCTAAATTAGATGTAGACTTGAGTGGTGAACCCGTAGACCAAACGGACTACCGTAGTAAAATCGGGCCACTCATGTATCTGACATCTAGTAGACCATACATAGTGCAAGCAGTATGTTATTGTGCAAGATATCAAGTAAGACCGACTGAAAAACACCTCAAAGTGGTTAAAAGGATCTTTTGCTACTTAAGGGGTACCATTAACATGGGACTCTAGTATCCGAAGGGTTCTGGCTTTGAACTAACAGATTTTTCAGATGTCGACCATGCCAAATGCATTGATACTCGCAGAAGCACTTCTGAAGGAATACAATTCCTAGGTTATAAGTTAGTCAGCTGGATGTCAAAGAAATAGGATTGTACTGCAATGTCATCCGCATAGGCTGAGTACGTGGCGTTATCTGCAAGTTGTGCTCAAGTAATGTGGATGAGGACACAACTTAAGGATTATGGCTTCAACTACAACAAAATACCGTTGTATTGGCGACTCCTTCAAGCCATACAATCTCATGCAAACCCCGTACCGCAACACCCTACCAAAGCACATCCATACTCTATCATTTCATCAAAGAACAGTTGAAAATGGATAATTGAATTGTAATTGTCAAAAACTGAAATACCAATTAGCTGATATGTTTACTAAAACCTGACCTCATAGATACTTTCAGTAACTGAGACGAATTGTTATGAGATGTTTGACTCCAACAGAACTGGAGGTTCTGACAAACGAATCTGCTTGATATTCCATCAAACATCAACATGTACATATTTAAAAAAAAGAAAAATATAAAAATATAAAATTTCAAAAAGAAAAATACAAAATCAAAAATGAGTCAATGTTTAAGGGGGAGTTTTTCGAAAAATAATGTTTTAATGTTGTTAAATACATCATCAGATGACAATTCTTATGTATTCAACACATTATAAAAAGTCTTAATAATAAATATGTAATAATGATGACTACTCAGTAGATTATATGTTATAAGATAATTAAGTGGTTGAGCATAATTTTTCAAGAATTCTTCAATGACAATTCATAATTTTTCAAAATTGCGTGCTCAACAATGCTAACCCTCAATTTTATATTCATTTTACAACTTGGTATCATGTTTTTTGGTGTCAAACATATGTAAAATTGAGGGGGAGCAAGTTAATGTTCCATATAATTCATGCTAAGAATAAAAGTTTTTTCCACGGAATTTTCATGACAAATTTTAATCATAAAGTATTTCAAAAACTAAGTGAATTAGTATTTAAAATAAGGGGAGAAATGTATTTAAAATGTGATCTTGAAAATAATAAGTGATCTAATCGACTCAAAGTGCTTGATACTCTTCGAAAAAGGTTTTATGGTTACGATCTTATACCCAACAACATCTTAATTCACGACGATTCTGAAGTCATAAGGTGGTTAGGTTAGGCATTAGTCCTATGATCCAACCAGAACCGGAGGGATCTACCCAAGGACATCCCATAGTTAGAAATAGCAGTCCTTAGGTATGATTGGAGATGAATGAGTTTAAGGGAATAATGCCGACTAAGATTGAGTTAACACTGGAACAATCACAACAAGGTGTTAGTAATGACGTCTTGGTAAGCATTGAAGGGGTTAAAGAATGAAAAAGAAATGTATGGATAAAGGGTGAAAATAAAGCAGCCCTCCCTACACCTTAGGCAGAAACTGGGTCAATACATAATCTATTGGTTTTCACAAAGATGAATTCTGATATTGAAGACGACATCATGGACCCAGTGATGCAATGCACAACCCTTCCCAGCCATTCGAGTTTCTCTCAACAGAAACTTGTCTCATTTGTCACGGAGATACACACAACTTCTATTGACTTTCTCACTCCGAGTTAGTTGATATTGAATAGGTGGCAGTCTGCTCCAGCCTCCGAGTACTAAAACCAAAACGCACTAATCGAGTCTAGAGCTAAGAGATCAATAAAATAAATCTCATTAGGACACATTCCATGACAAACACTTGTTGAACACCAATAAGTTCATAAGCTGCTAACAAGAGTCCTACGCATTATCCTTGTGATTTTGCCAGAACATCCGAGTGATACTTAAGTATTCACCGTGAAGATAGAAATCCTGCTTGAGCCAACATCAAACAAGCTCTTGGTAGGTAACTTGTGAGATTCTATATGAATCAAACTTGTGTCAACTAGAAAGAAACGATGGTGCAATTCTATGTGAATCAAATTTGTTCTAGTAAAATGAATTGACGACTCAATCAGAAAGATAGTAACTATCTGATTCACTTATATCGTGTTGTCTGCTTTGAGACATTCCGGTATTAAGAACAAGCAAGTACGGTGAATCTAATGCATACTCGTTAAAGGATCTAACACTTTGAGCTAGAAACCTTGTCAACGAGGTTCTTCTAAATTGAACCTACCTGATCATAGGTACAATATTTATACTGTAAAACGATCATCACAGAACTGGAGGTTAATGCAACCTAATCTCGACGAATGACAAAGCCATATTCGCCCATATCTGCTATTTATCACTAACATTAAAATGTAGGTATAAACGACGGTGTTGCAGCCTCATTCCAGCTGAAGTCGAATTCATTATCACATGCTCATGCTCAAACTACAAAGTCATACTATAAGCATCAAGATTCAAGAATCAAGAAAGCTCAATAATTAAAGACAAAGACTTCCGCAAACTCTGATAAACAAGATCTTCCTTTAAGATTTCAAGTCTATCAAGGGAGATTATCAGCAAGCTTTCAAGATGATGCAAAGTATTTGCATGTTGGTCAAGACACAAGATCGCAAGGTGGTAAAGACGATCAAGACTGAAGGATAAAGATTTAAAGATCTCAGACGTAAAGACGAAGTCAAAAGACAATGACAAAGGCTCAACATCAAAGATCACACAGCATGAAGGAACAAGCCTATAACAAGATAAAGACTAAGATAAAGACAAGAGCTTAACGACAAAGCAATCTCATTGATCTCATGAAGGAGTGTCACAATGAACTTATTTCAGGGGAGATTGTTAGCCTCAAAATATTGAGTCAAATCAGAAGTTCGTTCATTAGGAATATTAGGTCTTAGTCATTTATTATTTATTTAATTAAATGTTGCAATAGGCTAGAATGGGGATCAGGCTTATTTAATTAATCTAATATTGTACGCGTTTTGGACTAAGGACCAAAGTAATCCCGAGCCTGACCCAAGAAACAAACACTACACGACCCAACAAAATCCTTACAAGGCCGGCCCATTAAGGTGGTATAAATACCCCTTTCCAAGTGTGGAGAAGGTGTTGGTTCTCTTTTTATTTCCACATAGTTAATTCAGCCATTCTCATTTTCCTTTCTATACTTTCTCTCTCTAATCCTCTCTCTATTTTTCTATCATTCTTCTCATCTTATTTTCTTGTTCAAATGGTGAAGTGAAAGTGTTATTGGGTTATTGACATTTGGTATCAGAGCCACCAGGGGGGTGGGGGTAATGGTTTAAGTTTGTGGTTTTGTAGCTTAATAGAGTTACGTATTACATCTTATCTGTGCTCAATTTTTCCCTTTTCGTGCTTATTAAAAAATCTCACAAATTTTTTTTGTTTAACAAAATTCACAAGTTTTGTATCAACACATTTTGGGCCTACTGTTCATCAAATCGTTTTGTGAGTATAAGTTGTCAACAACAAATCTTCTTTATTTTTTCTTACTATTGTTTTTTTTAACGTTGTATTTGTCACGGCTTATTTGTGGTTTCTATAGTTTTTTTGGATAGCTTATTTGAGCTTATCTTTCAAGCTTTTTGTGGTCTTATTCCATTCCTTATTCTTGTGGTGATATGAGCTTCATTTTTGAGCTTATATGAGCTGATTATGTGTTTGTCTTTGTGGCCTACTCGGTGATTTTACAAGCTTATTCTCAAGCTTCTTGGTTAGCTTATTTACTAGCTTATTTTAGAAGCTTATTGTGGTCTACGGTTGAAAACGAGCAAGGAACAAGATCCACAATTCTAGCTTTAAAAGAGAGAACAAGGAGACACGGTTTTTGGTGGTTTCTGTTAAAGACAAAACAAGGACGAAAGTACGTTTTGGTATCTTGTGTAACCGAACAACCTGTTCAAGTTAGCACCGAACAACTCATTGCTTCAAGAACCAAACAACTCATTGCTTCAAGAACCGAACAACTCCCATTTTCTTAGAACCGAACAACTCACAACAAGTTCGAACCGAACAACTTGTAACCGTTGCAACCGAACAACTCAACAAATCTTTGCAAGCTGAACAACTAGAACCGAACTACTATTTAACCGAACAACAAAATTTCATGTTTTATGTAATTTTTGGGTTTTACGGTTTCGAGTGTCGGTTAATTTCGGGTCTTCTAATTACCACCATTATGATCGTGATCTTGTTTCGATCATCATGGTATATTTGTTTTTAATCGACGATAACCGAACAACTCCGTGGGACTAAAAAATACATATGTAACATTTAGTACATTTTAAACGAACAAGAAGACTATTTGGAGGGAAATACGTATGCATTTATTAAACCAAAATTTGAAATTGACACTTTTGGTCCCTGGAGTTTAAAATAGATTCACCACTCATCCTTAGTTTTTTTATAACCCTCATTGTTAAAACAACTTTACACCGTTAGTCCTTATTCTTTCAAAACAGCCCATTAGTCATCCAAAGTGAATCGTATGTGCACCGTTAGTCCTTATTTGAGTCTTGATCAACCGTTACTCATTTCAAGCTTAAAGTTTGTGCACCGTTCATCGTTTTAAGCTTATTTTTCACCAACAAAAGCTTAAGTTCTTCAAATTCAACAACGATTTCAACAACGATTAATCATTGTTTCATGGTTTCTTCTTGATTTTGTAAAATCTCGTGAAAGATACGATTCTTTTCTCAGTTTTAATCAAAGATTTGTAGAACGTTAATTGAATTCAATCCACAACAACAATCACTTTACCTGCTTAAGATCCTACAAATCATTTTCACTTCATAATTTAACAAATCATTCATCATGACAACTCCAATTGTAACTTCTACAACCGATAGTCAAATGCATAACAACATCATGGCAGCTGGCTCAAGGGATCGTCCACCAATGCTTGCAACGGGCAGATATGCACAATGGCAATCACGTTTCTTACGATACATTGATACAAAAACAAATGGTGATGCCTTAAGGAAGTGCATTCTCAAATGTCCTTATACTCCTACTACTGTCATAATTCCAGCTGTACCTGCAATGGATAATTCTCTAGAAGTTCCTGAACAAACAATAGTTAAGACTGTCCTGAATATGTCTCCTACAAACAAAGCTCATTTTGAATCAGAAAAGGAAGCGATTCATTTGATATTGACTGAAATTAAAGATGAAATATACTCAACTGTTGATGCATGCAAGACAGCTCATGAAATGTGGGAAGCCATCGAAAGGCTACAACAAGGTGAATCCCTTAACATTCAAGATGTTAAGACAAACTTATTTTGGGAATTTGGCAAATTCACCTCTCACGATAGAGAAACAATTGAGTCATACCACACAAGGTTTTACAAGCTGATGAATGAAATAATCAGAAACAATTTAACAGTTGATAAATTGCAAGTCAATGTTTAATTTCTTCAACAACTTTAACCAGAATGGTCAAGGTTTGTAACAATTGTCAAGCAACAACACAAGTTGGATGAAGTTTCATATCACAAGTTCTTTGACATTCTAAAACAATATCAAAAGGAAGTTAATGAACTCCGTGCTAAAAGAATAGCCAAGAATGCTAACCCATTAGCACTTGTTGCTACTGCTAAACCACATCAAGATCCATATTACCAAACATCAAAGTCTCACAAATCATATGCATCAACATCAAAAGCCTTACTTCCAACCAGATCTCATGCAACTACAAGACACAAAGGCAAAAAGATAGCCAAACCAATCACACCTCTATATGAGTCACCTTCTGATGAAGACAATGATCCTGAACAAGCTCAAAAGGATAAGGAAATGCAGAAAAATTTGGCTCTCATTGCAAAGTACTTCAAGAAACTCTACAAACCTACCAACAATAACCTAAGAACTTCCTCAAACACAAGAAAAAAGAATGTGGATACTACTCCAAGGTACAAGAATGATAATCAGACTGGACACTGAAGGATATTGGTTATCATAATACAAGCTTAGGAATGATGGGTTGGCCGAATTTGTAGAGAGAGAGAAAGTGACTAGTTCTAGTAAGAGAAACACCTTATAGTGTATGTATGATAAATTGAACAACCAACCCTTCCCATGGCTGGAAAGGGTGTTTAAATACACGAGTTTTATGCCCTTAAGTAGGCTATGGTGTGGGCTAACATATGGGTAAAGACCTGGCCTAACACCATAAGTCATACGCTTACGATTCAACTATGAACTATGCTATTCTAGACAGTACACGGGGTGACTGAGTCTTTTTCTTAAACCTAACAATCTCCCCCTAAGGGAGGTCACCCCAGAAATTACAATTTGAATCCTAGCATTCTAAATCTTTAACCTTCTGTCTTTAGCTCGTAGTCTTTGATTCTTCATTCTTTGATTTCTTTGTACATTATGTAGTGATCTTTGAGCTTTGTTCCTTAGACTTGTCTGATCTTTGAGCATTCTTTGAGATCATCATCCACTGTAAATCTCTTGATCATCCTTGATGAGGAATATTGCCTTCATGTGATGTTGTGGCCTTCGGACCTGCATGCTCACACTTTTCTTGATCATGATATTACTTCTCAGAGTTGCAGAAGCTGTGTTGTAGGTTTTTCAGTTGTCATGATGTCATTAATTAGAAACATTAAAGAGATTCTCCACTAGAACGAGGTATCTCCATCTCTATCTTTACTTGACCCTGAAATAAAACAGTTAACAATAAAGCTTGTGGGCGAACATGGCTTTGTCATTCGCTCGAGTTTGGTTGGAGTAACCTTCGAATCCGTAAGGACCGACCTGTGATCAGGTAGCTTCATCTTAAGAAGAATCTCCTTGACAAGATTTCCATTATAAGTATCCGATCATCTAATGTGCAACCATTAGAATTCCCATACTTGCCTGTTCTCTGTATCAGAACGTCTCAAAGCAGACAACACGATAAGAGTGAATCGGTTAGTTACTATCTTACCGATTAAAGATAAAAATTAATTTGAAAATCAATTGACGTGTCACTTAAGAAAGTATTTTTGTGACACATCGAGATTGTTTTATAGCACAAAATCAAATTTCATCAGAAACACATTTGTTTTGAAAGATATACACAGTCAATGTGCTAGAAAATCAATTGTTGAGCACATCGAAAGGTTTTTTAAAAACTATCCGTCAATTCACTGACTGGAACAAGTTTAATTCATAAAGAATCGCACCATCGTTGCTTTCCATTTGTCATAAGTTTAATCCATAGTAGATCTCACATATCACCTACCAAGAGCTTGTTTGATATTGGCTCTAGAAGGATTTCCATCTTCATTGTGATTACTTTCGTATCACTCAGATGTTCTGGCAATACCATGAGGATAATGCGTAGGACTCTTTAGATATTTCATTGTTGTCACAATGTGTGAAGAACAAGCTTAGTTTGTATTAGTGTCCTAACAAGATTTATGGATGATCTCATGGCTCTAGACTTAATTATGCATTTTTGGTTTTAGTAGTCAGAGGCTGGAGCGGACTGCCACCTTTTCAATATCGTCTAACTCGGAGCGAGAGAGAAGATAGAAATGCATTGATCTCCATGAGGAATGAAACAAAAATCCTTTGAGGGATCTTGAGTGGCTAGGGAGGGTTGTGCAGCGTATCACTGGGTCCATGATACTTGTCTTCAATGTCAGCAATCAACCATGTGATTCTGACAGCATATGTAGTGACCCGGTTTCTGCCTAATGTTTAAGGAGGGCTGCTTTCTTTTCACCCTTTATCTTAACATTTCTTTTTCATTCTTCAACCCCTTCAGTGCTTACCGAGACTTCATTACTAGTACCTTGTTGGGTATGTTCCAGTACTAGCTCCATCTCAGTCCGCACTTTTCCCTTATTCTCACATTACTCCTTTTATAATCTTACCTAAGGACTTCTACACTAACTAGTGGATTGTCCCTGGGTAGATCCCTCTGGCTCTGGCAGGATCGTGGGAATGAGTACCTAACCTTACCAACCTTATAACTCCGATAAATTAATTTTAGGGTCGGTCTTAGGTATTTTCACAATTGCCATCATATACCTTTCGCTCCCCCTTAATATGTGCATCGATATTTGACTACGCGCGAACCAACCCTTCTTTTTATGTGTCAATAAGTAAATATAAATATAAATACACAAAAAGGATCAGAAT
>BQNB010017939.1:1287-52710 GCA_026074375.1 Tanacetum coccineum
CAACGAGCTCACCAACATTATTGTTGACGTTTTCGAGTATCATTTTTAGGTAAAGTTAATTATCGATAAGTTGTGGCGCGCGTAGCAGATTTTTAGAGAATTCCGTAGGAGTCTTGTTTGAGAAGTCTTGCTTTTGATGTATGTTATAAATTTCTCCTTTGAGGATTTGGAGTTAAGATTGTGTGGACCTCTATGTAGGCATTTGGTTGTATTAAATGGTGATTATGTGTTGTGTTCCTGAATGGGACATCACTCAAGGTGGTATTGAGGTTGATGGTCATCATGACACTTTTCCATTAATGCATTTTAGTTTTCTCTATTTTGTATCTTGTGTTATGATTGATCATTATGTTGCAATCCTGTGTTTCCGCCGCTGACGGGGTGTGACAAAAAAAATACTTAATGAAAGTATAGAAACATGAATGAACATAATCAATTTGTATGAAAATAAAAAGAGTGAGTGTAGTATGCTTACAATGTGAATGACCAAAAAGAAACCTTAGATTTTGATTCTAAACCCAAAAGCTTTATGAAAACCCAAAGTCTTGATTATGAAAACCCTAACTTGTTCTTGAAAAACCCTTGTTTAAACTTGAAACCCTAACTTCGAAACCAACTTGTAACACCTTAGATTATACTCTTGATTACCCTTGCATACTTGTAATATCAAGAAAATGGAAGCTATGAATTTTTCTATGGCTATATATTGAGTCGTGGGTTGTGTAGAGAGGAAAAGGGGTTTTGTGATTTCTTGCTAGTTATCAAATGGTATAAGTCTTGCTAGTTGTATTCATAATATATAACATAAATATCTAGAAGACAAACTAACATCAAGTCCATGAAAATTAAGAAGAGGGTTAAGTTTTGTAAGAGATTGGCATGGGAAAGAAAGTGGTAGCTAGAACTTGTAAGGTAGTTGTTACCCATAAATATTCAAGCCTAAGACTAATGATAAGTGCTTAATTACACATATCTTTTACCTCTAAAAAACGAGCTTAAATGACCAAAAACAGACAAAAACTGCCAATCTAGAGAGAGAAAGAAACACACACTTATGAGATACAAAATGAGTATCCTCACCCTCTTGTGGAAGCATATGAGGGTATATATACGCCTACTATCCTATATTGACATTTCTAGTCCTTGTGTATCTAAAAAATAGTAATCTAATGTAATTCCATATAAGTCGACATATTTTAAGGCTAACAATCTTCCCCCAATATGTGGACATATGGAATTACTTACAATGTTCCTACCAAGTACAATTACAACACAATAAGGACTTCCAAAGTGCTTCTAATGCTGTAGATGACGTTTGTGTCTTCTTGTCTTGATACTTGTACTCCAGCTTGGATCTTCTGTGTCTTGACTTGTTCTGAAACCATTGTAGTATGCATGAGTTGGATTAACTTCCCCAATTCATGCAGCATGTCTTGAAAAGCTTTCTTCATAGACTCCTTTTTGGCAAAGTTTCTGAATTAGCTTCCCCCCAAACCAGCATCCGTATCATGAGCAGATTCTGAAAACTCTGATGTAGTTCGAATGATCTTCTAACATTTACATTTAAAGTGCACAGCGGAATTTTGTAGAAGAATCATCCAAAACCTGAAGTACACACTTTATCCCTTTTAGCGAAGTTGAAACCGTAACACCAAAATCAATTAAGACCAGAAAATGCACTTTTCTTCCTCCAAGATAGTGCTGATGTGAATTGCTACACCAAAGTCAACTAAGTCCTAAGTGTGAGAAATTTATCCCTTTAAGGAATCATACTTTACATGTGTACATCTTACATTAACTAATACTGCTTCTATACTGTATCATGACATTTGGTCTTGGTGAATATCCGTTTGGGGGAACATGCAAGAGATCAGCAACAAATCTTCTCACGCTTGCAGAATACTTCACACACACCATACTAAGCAAAGTAGTATAAACTACTTCCCTCTTGGAAGTTGACCTGATTACATCAAAGTATCAAAGTACATGTATTCCCCCATGATGGTTTCAAACTCTCAGAAGCATCATTGACGTGTACGACTATATACTCGAATTGAAGAACTTTAAAAGATGTTACTTAGACTGTGATGTATCATTGACGTTCTGTAGCTTCAAATATCCCGTGAGAATTGTTGATTACATCTCAACCTTTAAACTCTCTGGCTAACTTACCAACCTCGTATTCTGTCGGCTATTGTTGTGATCACTTGGTGAAGTAGACCCGATATACCAAACTTGAAAATGAAGTAAAATCCCCCAAATTTGTTACTTAAGCTTGCACTGTTGTTGATTAAAGAACGGTGCAAGATTAAATCTATAAGTACTCTATACCCACCATCAAAAGTATAAGAAGTACAACACCTCTTGAAATTATCAACATCGACATCTGGGTGTGACAGTGAGTACTACAACGTAAATCCTTTAAGTGATACTTATCCAGGTCTTCAACCAACCACCCCGACTACTAGAAACTAGATAATTCAAGTCTCAATCATAAGATGTACACGTTCAAGCAAGTCATCAATCGATAGATTGGGTTTAAAGAAAAGGGTAGAAAATAGAAGGAAGTCTCGATGATTAAATAAGTAGATGCCTTTGTGAAACCCACTTCAATTCCAAATAAGGGACACCAAATCAACTCCGTGATCACTTGTCACCATAATTCGAATCCTTAGCCATTTGTCGTTTTAGTGAATCTTATAACGGATTGTTTTAGGATTAAGTGTTGTTGTTAACGTGGTGTGTTGTTATGGTTTATTTATGTCAAAGTATTGGTTCTTGATTGATGTTCTTGGTTTGTTGTGGTATAATGAGTTGTCATTTAAAGTCCTTGTCCAAAATGGTCCACATAATAGTTCACCGAAAATAATCCTGACCCAAATTGAGATCACCGAAAATGGTTATCGAAATTAATTTTCGGTACTGGCAAAAAATAAGCAACCGCTGCCTAATGAAATAAGCAAACCGCTGCCAATATTCTATCAAACCACTGCCAATAAAATGAGCAAACCACTGGCCAAAATATCCTGATAAACCGCTGCCAATTGAATATGAAAAACCGCTGCCAAAATAACCTGACAAACCGCTGCCTTGACTTTTAAGTAAACCGCTGCTAATTTTAACCTCGATAAACGGCTGGACCAAAAGTACTTATCAAACCGCTGCCAATATGGAAGTTGATAAACCACTGGCTACAATTACGAGGCAAACCGCTGCCACAAATCTAACCCGGTAAACCGCTGGCAACTTTTATGGACTAAACCGCTGCCATGTATACAAATGGGCAGCGGTTTGTTTAGGTAGACCAAGAAAATGAACAAACCGCCATTTCACCTGAGTCAAACCGCTACGGTTTTTAACAAACTGCTACTTAGTAAAAGCAAATGCCAAACCGCTGGCACTTTCAACAAACCGCCACATGTACTTGATTTTTATTCTTTGCTAACATTTAACTACAAAACAAAAACTAGTACTTGCTTTTGCCAAACCGCTGCCTAGAACACCAACTAATATTTCGACATAAGCTTTAAAATAAGCTCGAATAATTTACCTAGCCACAAGAAGAAGCCATGAAAACTTAATACTAAGTAGCTAGTAGAAGAATTGTCATGAAAGTACAAGCTTTTCAAGTTTAAAGCCTAAATCAAACCATAACATGACCAAATAGGCTTATAAAGAAACCGAACCAAAATGAGCTTCAAATAAGCTATTTTTCAAAGAAAATAAGCCACGAAATCAAGAATCAAGTAAGCTATAATAGAGATAAACAAGAAAGTACAAGCTTATTCGATCCATTAACCAAAGATAATAAACCAAACTTGAGCTTATTAGCTTATTATCAAATAAGTCGTGAGCCTATAAGCTCAAAATAAGCTTCGAAACACCCTTAATAAGCAAAAAACAAACACGAATCCCCCCTAGGCTCTGGTACCACTTTGTAACACCCCCATAAAATCACAACGCAGCGGAATACCACTTTGGGGTGCTACTTCATAGTATAAAGTACAAATCACAGAAAACGACTTCAAAAGAGACGTCTTGAAAAGTAAAGCACATTCGATTAAATTTCAAAGTAAAATTTGGTCCCAATAATTTATAATTTAACAAGATTACAAGAGTTCAAACATGAATCATTTTGTATATTTGAAGTTAAAAAGTTATCGAATATTGAGTCCTTGAGTTTTGTTGATATCCACGCGTCTCGAATGCCCCCAATGCTCAGCTAACAAGATATAACCTGAGAAAATACATGCAAAAACGTCAACAATAATGTTGGTGAATTCATAGGTTTAAGTAAAAACAGTATTGAAATAAGTCAAGTAATATTTCAGTAAGAAAAGTAGCTTTACAACATTTAAAAGAATTGTTATCGAAATCCAAGTAGTAATTTAATAAATCAAGTATGCTTATTAGTGGACCACAGGGTATAAGATTAACCAACGACAATGCAACGAATGCAGTGTCAAGTAACAGGATTATCGCATTAAGCTCGTGACAACCGATCCCTTGGACGAGAAAAATATAGTTTGCCCCAAAAGATTAGGTATTATTGCCATATACCTATAACTTCCAGAATAATATATCCGTTGTAAGTGGGTGTTCCAAAAGGATTCAAACCCCGGACGGGAAGTCACCCCATAGGCCTATTTCTTACACTACCGTTTACCCATCACAGGTAGTTAACGGTTCACGATATTAGGGTCTTTAGCAATACGTACTCCTACGTTAATTCGCAATAACGGGTCAAGAATAGCCTTCAAGCACTTGTGTCTAATTTAAAACAGGTATATGTTCAAAACTCACTGTTTTGTAAATAGAAAAACAATGATCTCAAATCATTTAGTAAGCAATTTAAGCTTTAATAAATTCAGTGGTAAACAACCATGTATCAAACATGTATTAGAAATCATGTGAAAAGCAAGTAAAATCTTTAGTAAAAACATTCATGTAACGCTTATGAAATTGGAATCAATAATTTTTGCTTAGTAAAACAAGCATGTATTCTCACCCCGAAAATAGTTATGAAAACCATTAAAGAAGAAAGGATAGGGCTATGAACTCACCGAGGAGTGATGAAGACCAGAAGTAGATATGGATCTTCGGACGAGCGAGAAGCGTCTAAGCATAACCTAAAAGATGTGACGTGGCTTAGAATGATAAAGAAGATCGTTACGTAAAAACAAATCGAATGATCACAAGATATGTTTCCGAGATATGCATGGCATTGCATTATAACTTAACCGAAGTATTTTTATCCCCAATACACGGTACCGGTCCCGTACCAGTCCCGTACCAAATTAGTGGTACCAATTGTTTCCCGAGCATAAATTAGTATACCGGTACCGTACCGAACGGGATTCAGATACCGGTATCGTTACCGGTACCGAGAAATTGGGTTTTTCTTGGTTTTTTTCAGGAATTTCCCGATTTGGTACCGGTCCCGTACCGAATTAGTGGTCCAGATTTTTTTTACCTTATTTCGTAGTCCAGGTACCGTACCATATACCGGGAATCGGTACGGTTCCGGTTCAGTTTCGGGATTCGGGTCAAAATGCTCATCCCTAGTTCAAAGAAAATGTACCCGTCACAACGTTAAGATCCCGAACAGCCTCCATTGCATTCACATTCACATTAAAAGCCCTTCCTCTAACTTGGTTTTCCATACTCGGGTGTACGGTCGCCTCCAAACCACTAATTTTCCTGCTTGACCAGGTGCTCGGTACAGTTTAGGATAATTATTGCGGAAATGATCAGAACTACCACATTCATAACACACCCTTGGATTGTTTCTCATCCTAACAACACTCACCGGAGCCACTGGTCTAAACGGTGCCCGACAATCTTTAACAAAATGGCCCGGTTTCTAACAGTTGAAACAGAATCTGCAATATCCGTTTTCGAGATGATGGGTATAACACTTGGTGCACCTTGGATTGGATCCCACAAATTCGTTTCTAAGAGCGGCTGTCGCCACAAACCCTGTCCCCACTTTTGCCTTCTTGTTCTCTTTCCATGATCCTCCTGACTTACTAGTCTCCTCTACTGCCTTCCTCTTCTCATTACTCTTTGACAAGGTACCACTCTAATGCCTCTCCTTGTAAGTATGCCTGCTCTCAGAATTGCAATTATAAGATATTATGTGGCAGAGTCGCTTGAAGCATATCCCCTAATCTCAGCGCCAATCCTGCACATACCTCTTGTGGCGTACCGACTCAATGGTCACCAATTGGTGGAACCAGCGTGTGCCAGTTTATGGAACCGATCTGTGTAAGCTGCATGGTTGGCTCCTACCATCTTGCGATTCCAAAATTCATTCTCCAACCTCTTCATTTCATTACTTGGACAAAATTCCTCTACCAACAGAGCCTTAAAATCATTCCAGGTCATACCAATTGCCGCTTCACGGCCTCTTGCCTGGATTTGAGTGTTCTACCATGTCAGTGCCTTGTTAACAAATGAACTAGCAGCATATCTCACTTTCTGATTCTCTATACACCCACTGTTATCAATCACGGATTCCATCTTCTTAATCCAGCGGGTAAGTGCTATCGCACCTCCCTTTCTGTCATACTCATTAAGGCCCATGCGAAATCCTTGTGAGGAACACCCATTGTTCCCGAACCATTCCCCATTTGTTGTTGTTATTACCAATTGTTGTTATGTGTGTTCCCCATTGTTGTTAATGTATTTCTGTAGTTCACTGTTGTTTGTCACGTTGATGATCGATCTGGGGAATGATATTTGCAAATGCGCGCAAAGATTGTGGCAGTCGATGTCGGGTTGCCAATTTTCGTTGTCGTTAGTTCATGTTCGAACCATTCTAATTAAGATAGTATTAACGCACATTAGATGAGATGGGAAAGGTTTCTAAACCGACCATTCTATCAATATACAATCAAACTATATATATAATATAAATATATATAGAGGCATATATATATATAAAGTATGATATAGAATATAAAATATATATATATATACATATACATACATAATCAGCCAAACAACATGTTGACATCAAATCTGCGTAATCATACTTGCAAGTCCACTTGTGTTGTGGTGCATGTATAGATTATGTTGGCCACCATAATTATAGATGCCCCGAATTTCATAAGTTACTGCCTCCTATGACCACACTTCCTCATTATCAACAATAACACATAACACATAATCAAGGGGGGGGGGGGGGGGGGGGGGGGGGGGGTGGGGAATAATAATTTTAATATTATATATATATATAAGGGTATATATTCTCAACAAAATCACCACATATGTGAAAAGGACTCCAAAAATCACTTAAATCATAATATTAAAATAATCCAATGAATTCTAATATTCAAAAGCAATATTCCTAATAAAATTCCAAACCAAAGTCAAACAATCTCAAAATCCTAAAATCTTAAAACACATAAAGAGGCGGACAATCAAGCATTGATTCGAATTCCACTACCACCCGTATCTTCCATCTCACTGTCCCTAGGTCCACTCCTAGCCGTGGACTCCAGATCCGAATCACTGTCGGATATGTCATAAATTACATTCTCACATATTGCTTTTAACTTAAAAATTTCTTCTTCCTCCTTGGTTGGTTTGTAAAAATTTTTCTAGGAATTTTCTAGAAATTTGGTAAGTTGTAACATCTTAGCATCAATGTTGTTTCAGATCTTTAAAAACCTCTTCTCCCATTTTAAAAAATTTTAATGGTATCCTATCCTGCAACTCTGCATGAGGGTAAAGTCAATCGGATATGATCTTGACTATTTTCACAGCGGATTGCACCATAGTTATCATTTCTTGAGCGTGCTTTACAAAAAATTCTTGGATACTTTCCTCAGGAGGTTGAAAACTGACGGGATACTGCGGGGGTTGAAATTGGTCAAAACCGAAAGAATTAGAATTATAGAAATTTTGATTCATTGGTTGACACTGAAAACTCATATGAGGTCCCCCGCAGTTTTCACAATAAGGCTCATCGAAGATCAATTGATCACATTGAAAAGTCTCATGAGGACCCCCACAACGGGTACAACAAAGATATTGTGGAAGACTTGGTGAAGTTTGTGGAAAATTATCAAAGTTTTGATTGAAACACGGGTCCTGATTGTAGACAAACGGGACTTGAGGTGGACAATCGTAACCATAATGAGCATCGTTTCCACAAAACTCACAAGAATACGTCTCGTACTGGGGCTGGTTATACGAAGACATGTCGAAGAATTAAACAAATAAGAGGGTAAAGAAGATAAGAATTAAACGAATAAGAGGATAGAGAAGATTATTTATAGCAAAATACATAAGAAAGAAAAATATTTTTGGTAACCGATAATCAAAAGTACACAGTAGCTCTCTAGAAAACGTACAAAGAAGCGGAGGAGCGGGTAAGTGCGAAGCGTTTTAAAAACCTTCTCCTTTTGGGTCAAAGTTCATCGGATCAACCCTCCTTATACCTCTCTTATAATTTGTAATCTAAAGGTCAGCCGAAATCACAAGTGACACAACGGTTGATTTTGTTGTTTTTTGATTTTTTTGGTTTTTTTGATTACTTAAAAATATTCACAAATGAAAGCGATAACTTCACGAGGAAGGGTCTTCAAACATTAATCTTCAAACGTAAACACGATAATCGCACACACCTCCCCGGCAGCGGCGCCAAAAATTGACTCCTAAAAATAATCATTTACTATACATATATATAATATGTATAAATATATATAATAAGAATTATTAAAATATCAATTAATAAGAATTCCAAGAGGCTTTTTTAAAAAAGATTTACTTTTATCCAAAGTAAAATCCCAAAAACCTTCCCGGGTCATTTCCCGACAAGGTGTGAATTGAAAATCGAGGTTAAGTTCGTGATCGCGTGTTTGAATGATCAAGATTTTGATTTGGTTTTCTATTTCTACAATTATAAATGCAAAAACATGTAAAGGAAAGCAACAATTAAGACAATTAAAAATAAAACACTAAACGTTAACGGGAATTTAAAAACGTGACGATTAAGCAACTAAATCAAATTTTAACCCTACAAATGTTTTTTCATTTTTTATAAATCCTAAATGACTAAAAATAATTTTAGAAAAAAGAATTATATTTTATTGACTTTTATTTTATTTATTATGAATTAAAAATTGATTTAATCTAAAAAATAAATCAAAAATGCTAAACAAACTGGGAAAATTCTAAAAAATTCATGGAATGTACTTTGGACAATGCTTAATCTAGGAAAAATAAAATGGTGAAAACAGCTTAATAAAATAAGCAGGAAATAAGCTATAATAAGCTGATAGGCTAAACTGGCTAAATGACTTTATATATTTAATAAGACAAATAATAAACGGAAAAGACCCAAGGGCAGATGGTTGTGAGTGTGTGTGTGTTAAATGCGTTGGTATGAAAGGCGGAGGTCACAGGTTCGACCCCTGTGACCCCTCTTTTTTACAAAACATTTTTTTTGTTTTCTTTTTGAAAAAACTATTAAATAAGTAAAAATAAGAAACTTTTGTAAAAACACTTTTTCTAAAAACTAGAAATAAGCTAGGAATAAGATGTTTAAAAAATGATAGTTTTATAAATCTAACTAAAGGACTAATAGCAAAACTGCTTGAACTTTTAAGACTTAATAAGCAATTAAGAAAAGTAAATAAGCTAAACCAGACTCCAAACTAAACCTAATAAGCGCATATGGCTATGAAATAAGCAAAAAGAATAAGCTAAAAAACACTAAAAGGGAAAAGAACAGCAGACTCAATAAGAGGACTTAATGGACTTTTAATAACAAACATTTTAAGCTAGAAGAACAAAAGCCTAGACCTCAAAACTTAAAAAAAACAGAATTAATTTCCAAAACCAAACAACTCAAATAAGTCAAAAATTAGCATTGGATCACAAAATATGCTAAAAAAGCTAAATGAAAATGACAACGTTACTGTATTTTTGGAATTGAAAACAAAGTTTTTAGAAATAATGTTCAAAGACTAATCCCTACATTATGCATACTTTGGTTTTAACCAACAAATAAGCTCAAAAACCTCAATAAGCTAAAAACAAGCTAACTACGAACAAAGTACAACAACATTATCAAGTTGTAAAAACCTATAAAACAGATTACACTACTTAAAAATATGAATTGAAAATGAGTATTTTAAAACTAAGAACAAAAGACTCTCTGACATATTATTCTTGCAGATTGCATATGCAACAATGCATTTGTACATTGCAATTTACATGTTGCATTTGCAAGCAAGCAATTACGACATTGCATTTGCATGCTAAAGGATCTTATTAAAACCTTATTTAAAAGTGAAACAAGTTGAAAATAAGCAAGGAGAGAAGCCACGTTAAATAATCAGTTTCATAGCAACTCTTTAAGCTACAGCCCAATGAAGCTTTAAACTTTTATATACGAAAGGAATCATTACAGTTAACGAATATGTTTACTCGGCAAGATGGAACCCACAGTTGACTTCTATAAGGGAGGTTGCGGTTTGATTCTCGCTTGGGGTAACATCCTTTTTTATTTTCTTGTTATGAATATATTGTCACATCCAATTTCACATTTTGCTCTAAAAGAATAGCCACATGAAATACATCACTATGTGACTGTTAGATATATTGTCACATATTAAATCACCTTAACTGTAGCATATAACATAATTTAGTCCACACATTTATGATATTTTGTTGCTAATATTGTAAATACATATAATCACATGATCGCGTGCATATAGAAGTATATGTGACTAAACACTTAGCTTTTGGCAAGCTACCACAAACTAATCTTAACCACACATATTAAGTACAGTGACCATATGTACCTGGATAAAAGTGACCAAAAGTGTTAATTTAAGTTGACCAATATGCTATTTAAGGTGAAGAAGATAGTATTTGTGTGACTAATGATCATCAATGGCCACAATGAATTTTAAGTGTTTGAGGCCATTTTGGAAATATTTAGTCACACAAATCATGTTTGTATATGGGTAATTCGTCACATACAATTAAAGCATAAACCGTGGCCAAAAGTGGTTAAAAAGAGTGTGACCATAGCTGTTATAAAAACAGAAAAAGTGAATTTTGTGTGAACATTGTTCATCCAATTGTTTGCCACAAGAATTTTTATGTTTGTGTGGCCTTTTGTAATAATTTAGTCACACCAAAGCATGTTTTTTTGGTATTAGTCACATACAAATTATAAAACATAAAGTGGTATCTCAAAAGTGTTACTAAGTGTGACATATGTTGTTTAAAGGGAAGAAATGGTGTATTTTTTGTGACTATTGAATACATCCAAATGGCACATAAATCGTAATTTGTGTGGCCTTTTTGTAATATGTGACCAAAAGTTGTTAATAAGTGTGGACCATAATGTTGTTTAAAGTGAAGAAATGTGTATTATTGTGTGACCATTATGATCATCCAATGTTCACATTAATTTTAGTTTTGTATGGCCTTTTGTAAAGTTTATTCACACAAAGCCATAAAAATTTAATAGACCAGATTTTACATTTTATTCTAAATAATAGCCACATGAGTACTTCACGATGTGACTGTTATGAATATATTGGTCACATATAATCACCTTAAATGTGGCCATAAACATAATTTAGTCACATATTTTTGATATGTTGTGGCTATTGTTAAGGCATATAGTCACATGATCGTGCTAGAAGTAAATGTGACTATACACATTAGCTTTTGGCAAGCTAACACAAAGTAAACTTTAAACACACATATTAAGTTACATGACCATATGTACTGGATTTTGGCTACACTTAAATAATGTGTGACAAAACATTTAGTGTCACCATATATGGCATTTGGTCACAGTGTTCAAGTGTGTGACATTTATTTGTCACTATTTATATGTATATCGTGACTAATGATTCAACCTTACTTTTTATTTGTCACGCATCGCAAATTTATATGTGGCCAAATAATTAGCCAAAGATAGCAGTCACCTTAAGTAATATGTGACAAAACTTGACTGTATGATTTAGACTCATAAAAAATTACTTCATGTGACCATATATGCCAATTTGGTCACATTGTTCAAGTGTGTCACATATATTTGTCACTATTTATATGTATATCGTGACTAATGCTTCAAGCTTCCTTATATTTGTCACGCGTTCCAAATTCATGTGGCTAAATAATATTACCAGTTGCCTTTAGCCACATAATGTTCGAATGTGTGGCAATACAGTTCTAATGGTCATACAATCGAAATTTTCATGTGTGGCTAATTTGTAAATGTTGTCTATTTTGGTACCTTTAGCCACATAAATATGTGAATGTGTGGCAGTTCCATTTTACCCATGTGTGACCAAATCCACTTTTTTTACTAGTGGTATGATGATATTCAAGGCAGCGAAGACATAGCTCCATCATTATTGAATCTAGTAAAGGTAGCTTATTGTCACACCCGCCTAGGCGGAAACACAACGCGTAACATCATGGATATCATCACAACACAATGGTGTCAACAATAGAGAGAACTAAATGAAATAGATAAAGAAATGAGATACAATGTGTCATGACAAAGTCATACCACAAGGAAACATACTCCAAAAGTCTAAACAATCAAATAACAACCAAGTATCAAACAATTCAAATGACATAAATAAAATCTCTAGGAGAATGACTCCGCATGCAAGCCTACGGTCTCACTAGTCACTCTTCCTAACTTCAACATCCTCAAGATAGTTACCTGAAAATGATGCTTAAAATGTCAACACAAAGGTTGGTGAGAGTCATAGGTTTAAGATACGAAAATCAAAGCTTATAAACAATTACTTTAATTAATGCAAACATGGCAGGACAACTACTTCACTATCATACAAGCTAGCATGCAAATGTAACCAAAACGAGCATGGGAACGGAACGTGTCCCTCGATCCAAAAAATATCAACAATTAGGTAGGAACGTTACCCCCGATCTATTAAAACCGTCACTTCACATGGGTAGGAACGTTACCTCCGATCCCGATATCATAACAAATGGGTAGGAACGTTACCCTCGATCCAAATACACATAAGCATTTAGCATGTAGCATACAATAGCTAAGTAAAGTCCATACACTTTCAAAATAAATACACAGAATCACAGTAATTAGAACATTTCAAATCCATTTGCATCATTTCCATCCCAATTTAAAAGCGATGTAAAAAGAGGGACTATGAAACTCACCTGAATACTCAAACACAACTTCTAAATCTGAACACGCAACTATACAAATAAATAAACACGGTTACACGTGACCAAGCTAAAAGCTCTAGTCCATGTAACACACATATGATGGATGTCTAAGGGTTTAGCTAACCATCATGGGTCACTCCAACACCATACCCAACCTTAACCATCTCATTAACACTTTACACTAGCTACTTATAATTAAATCAGAATTGCGGAATTTTAGTGTCTCTTTACGTACTCAAAACCCTTACTTAATGACCTTCATAATTTATATCAAAAATCACCCATGTTCATTTATGAGTATATTAACTACCTTGTAATTTCCAAGTATTACTTACATGTGTAACTAACTCAAATAAAATCAAACTTTAAAACTATCCTAATTCGGATCTGATTGCACACCAAAATATATCACTCTAACTACCATACTTAGACAGAGGCTAATTTTCACAGGATTATCAATAGATATATGGAACTTAACTACTGTAGAAGGGCTAAGCTTAATTCCATTTTTAAGTATAGGTTTTACCCTCCCAAACATGACCAAATTCTGACCCGTATTTACTGTTTTAATAACTTTTAGTATAAAAATTATTTAAATGACTTCCCGACCTTAAAAACCTTCGAGGCTAGATTTTCTGGAAAGTAGACTCTTTTGGCTTATTCATAGACTCAAGAAACATATCAATACACGTTTTTATCATCTAGATATCAGTCGTTGAACATGACCTAAAATTCTGCTCAACCCTAAATCAAGTTTTAACGCAAATCTAGCCTAACCAATTGCATGAACATGACACTAATCAAGCCCTAATCACTCTAGCATCATTAAATATTATTAATATTTTGTATTTTATGAAACCCTAGAATCCACCATCATAAGTGTTACATGAATATATGAATTAGATAGGATTAACATGCTTATCTTGAATGCTAGAACCTAAACAACGATTCTTGAGGTTTTCCTTGGATCAATCACCAAATTCATCTCCTAGGGTTCCTTGGGGGCTGGTTTCTTATGGCCAAAAGGGAGAGGGAGAAGAAAATTATGAGCTAGGTTTTGTTAATACTTATCTTAATGTATTCTTATCCCCCTATATTTACAATTTGACTCTTAAACCCTTAAAACCCCTAAAACCCAACAAAACCGATCGGCCACCCCCCTATAATTATATTTTTATAATTTTTTTATTAATTTATTAATTATCTAATTTACTTCATTACTTTAAGTTTTTATAAAAACCTAAGCTAGTTTGATTAAACCTTTTTTACTTAAACGCTATTTACTAAACTTTCTAAATATAACTTTCATTTCACCAAACCACTTTCTATTTTTAGAAAGTTTGCTACAAACTTCTAAATTTCACTCACATGCTTCCTTTCTAATAACTTACACTTCTTATAAACGCTTAACTCTTAAAAACCAAGAATTAACAATTTCCATTATCACCACATGTGAACAAATGGAATACTTAACACCAAACTTATATGCACACAAAATAAGATAATCATTTACCTCTAAAATGACATCATGCACATACGTAAACCACTTAAACCTACATAATGAACACATAGTATGCAAGAAACATACAAAATGGACACTTAGCCATTTCTAAAGGTATAAACTAGCTTGCTCAAATCATAGTTGTCACACTTATGATAAATATACTATCTGGGGAATCACACACTAGGGTCCTAAATGATAATGGTTCTATGGATATGCAAGCAACAAGGTGTCCAAGCATGATGTGTTCTCCACAAAAAGAATCATTGCAGTAACCCATGCTAAAGTTATGAAGTGGTATGATTACGGGTATCTGGAGGAGATTGAAGTTCGAAGAGAAGATCAACAACTCTACAAGTTCAGAGAAGGTGACTTCCTAAGACTTAATCTGTGTAATACTGAAGATATGTTGCTTCTCTTAGTTCAGAAGAAGCTCTCCAATCTGGAAAGAGATGTCATTTTCGACTTGAATGTTGCATTGCAGATGTTTACCAGACGGGTTGTCATTCTTAAGCAATTAGAAGATCTTCAGTTGGGAGTCGAAATATACCAGAAGAAGCTCAATATCACTAAGCCGAAGACATTCAGGGCCGACATCTCCAAAAGAAATCCATACACTGCATACAATAATCCTTAAGGAATCATCTATCAAGACAAGCTCAAAGGAAATAGGTTGATGTGCTCGGATGAACTCTACCATTTATGTGACAGCACACTCATATCTGTTCGAAGTGTTCTTCAGGATATTGCTTCTAGCCTGAGGATGGATTACTTGCTAAAAAGAAGATGAGGTAAATTAGACAGGAAAATGTCTCGCATCATGATCAAAGCGATCGATCAGCAACTCTTTTAAAGAAGATTAATGAGGAATTTAGAGAAGTTTGTTGGTGGGAGAGAATACAAAGAAGACTTCAGGCTGCTTGAATGGACAATATGACTTTGTCATATTTTGTCCTACTCCATTTCAGGTCATTCTCTCGTAATTACAAATCTTGTAAATATGTAAATAATAGTGTTAGACTAGAAATAAGAATATATAGTATTTGTGTATGAATTTTCAAGAATTTCTTAGTAAATTCAAAAAATTTCAAATTAACGTACACAAACACCATATAATTTCCTTATAATTTAAGGGGAGCATCAAAATGTTCCAATAATAGGCTTGAGATATATAATTAGAACATTTTTCTCCTAAATTATTTTCTCACATATTTAAATCAATTGATATCTAAAATATCAAGAGATTTACACTTTTGATAAGGGGAGAAAATGTGATTAAAATATATATAACTTGTATAATGTGATATTAAAGACTCATATATGAACTCCTTCCTCGTATGTGCTAAACATTTTCGGTTATCGATGCACATATGCAGGGGGAGCATTTCTGAAATGTAAAACCATCGAGGTACTAAATGTTTTGATTTATTTCAAAGTACCTTGATCGATGTTTTCAAATGGTTTTAAGGCTGTGAACAGTACCAAAAGACCGACCATGTATGTAATTACATGCAGTTATAAGATGGTTAGGTATAGTATTCGTTCCTACGATCTAGCCAGAACCAGAAGGATCTACCTAGGGACATTCTATTAGATAGAATAGAAGTCCTTAGGTATGATAAAAAGGAGAAAAAGTAAGAAAAGGGAATAGTGCTGACTGAAATGGAGCTAGTACTAGAAGAAACCCAACAAGGTACTAGTCATGAAGTCTCGGTAAGCACTGAAGGGGTTGAAGAATGAAAAAGAAAAGGTTAGAGAAATCTTATTTAATGGTGTTGATTTTTTTCAGAAATAAAATAATCATCTCAGTAATTCATCAGAAACTGATTTTTCAAGGCATTTGACCACTCAAACAACGACTACTGCTCTTTAAATAGAAAACGGGTCATTGTTTGAGGGAGATAAAATATCAAATTTCTTCTTTAAAAGTCATCAAGGATTAAAAGGAATAAGGTTTTTAAACAATAACGAGATAATATTTAAAGGATAGTTAATTAATTTTAAATTATTTGAGCATTACATGTTATGTGTTTATACCTTGTGGAATGTGATAGCAAAATTTAAGGCTTAGTCTTAGCTTATAATACTTTAGGGACTAAAAGTGTTAAAAATTTAAACTAGGAAAACCTTAAGTATGTTATTAAGTAAAAAATTCAAAGGGGTATATAGTACAGGGGGCATTTATGTCCAAAACATAAAGTGTCAAACACAAACACCCCTTCTTGCGTTCTTAGTTCACACACAAACCAATCACACCTAAATTTTTTTCTTATTTTCCCTCCCTCCACTTTATAACTCAAAAATCATCAAGAACATCAAATTGTGCATTTCAAGACTTAAGGTAAACTACAAAAGTGTTCTTTTCATCTTAATCAACTCATAATCAAAAGGAATTAGGGAGAATCACAAATTTTGCTTGTAATCCCTAGAAATTGATTTAGGGTTAGTGAAAATCAAATGTGGATCAAAACCAAAATTGATTGAGGGGTTTGAATGTGTAAGGTGTGTAGATTACTCACTTGAAATAGTTTATCATGGAACTAACATTCAAAGGAGTTATGATTGAATCTTGAGTGCAAAAATTTGAGTTTTTGGGAAAAACTTGAAAATGTTAATGGGTTTTTGTGTAAGTAGTGATAGAATACATGTTTGAATAGATTTGAGTGAAAAAATCCAATGCTTGATTGTTTATTATGTGTGATTGAGCAAAAAAAGTGATAATTTACTCGTTTTATTCTTTAAATGGAAAATTTGTTGTTAATTAATGTTATATATGCTAGAAAATGTTTATATATGAGTGTTCTATGTATTTGTGTAGTATTGTTGCAAAAAAATTCAAGATTTGTATTAACTCAAAATCTATAGGGCGATTTATACATTTCTATGTATAGGCAGTGATTTATACGTCCCTATAGGTGGCGATTTATACGTCCCTATAGGCGGCGATTTATACGTTGCTTATAGGCGGCGATTTATACATTTTCTATTGGCGGGGATTTATACACAATTTCTTAGGAGGCGAAATATACATAATTTCCTAGGCGGCGATTTATACACAATTCCTTAGGCGGCGATTTATACATAATGCCTTAGGCGGCGATTTATACACATTATTGTAGGCGGCGATTTATGCCAGTTATAGGTGGCGATTTATACATGATCTTTAAAAGGATGTTTTTTTCTAAAATGTTTTCATTTGATAAATTATTTTAGGATAATACGTCTTTATATCATATGTTAGTTGCTAAATTGACTGTGTTTGACAAATTGTTAGTTTGTTAACTTTTAAGTTGACTTTCTGATTAATGTTTATAGTCCTATACTTTGTCTGATTGCCTGATAAAATGTGTTAAATCTATCTTGTTAAATGTATATAAGTTGCTTCTCTAAGTCTATCCCTATGAATCAAATAGGTCAATCAGTGATATATAAATTTGGTTGTATATGAACTGTATTGGACTATTCTTAGCAGAAACACGAATCCAGTTGTCACATAACAAGTTGCTCTCGACAATGCTTTGGTTGCTCCCGAGAAAAGACTAAAGATTAAAAAGTGCAATGCAAGAATAGAGTTCAACAAGCCACAAAGAGAAGAAACATATCAAGTCACATTGGATGCTCTTAAACTCTCTCCATGATATCTTGCATTCCTGATCACTGCTAAAGTACCCGAAGTATACATGCATTAATTCTAGAACACCATCCAGAAGATCAAAGATACAGATGCATACCGGTTCAAGCTGGATAAGAAAAAGTTTCGAGTTGACACGAAAGTATTTCATGAGATTCTCCAAATTTTTCCCAGACTCCTAAACCAAGATTTTGTTAAACCTCCTTCTGAAGAAGAATTGGTTCCATTCATCCAGGAGCTCGGTTACACTAGCAAGTGTGATATGTTATTTGCAATCCACACAGATCAAATGCACCAGTCTTGGAGAACATTTGTTGCTATCATTAATAGGTTGCATCTCGGGGAAGATAACAAGACTTGATAGGCTCAGAGAATCAAGAGCGCAAATCTTGTAGGGTATGTATAACAAGAAGAATGTTGACTTTGTTGCTCTACTGTGGGAAGACTTTATGTTTCAAGCTGACAATGGATATATAAGTTCAGCACGTAAAGAGCACATGCCCTACCCATGATTCACTAAAGTCATCATCAACCACTTCATATCTTAGGACAAAACCATCTTTATGAGGAACATGATAAGCCAAGATTCACTTTATGTTTCAAGCTGACAATAGTCTTGTTAAGTAATAGGCTAGTCGGATTAAAAGGGCTTGGATTGTAATCTAATATAGTCCATGTTTTGGGCTCAAAGTCTAAGATAGAAAGCCCACGAGCCCATGGTGGCCTTAGGGTATAAATAGGACCCTCTCCACACATGGAGAGGGTGTAGGTTGCATTTGCTCTCATTTGTAACTCACCATTTCTCTCAAATCTAATCTTTCCTTCTTGTTTCTCTCTCTTTACATTATAGTTTATTTTCTTCTCATTTTAGCTTATTGGTATGGCTTAAAGTTGTGTTTGGATAATATTGTGGGATAACATTTGGTATCACTCGCCTCGGGTGGATTAAGTGGTTGATTTGTGGTTAGCTTATTTAAGCTTATTTTGTTCTGTGTTATTATCACGTGTATACTGTTTTGATTCTATGATTTTTGATATAATGTTCCATTTGTTAAAAACACTCGGCTGATCATCAATTGTTTTGGGATGAATATGGGTTTATATGGGTTTTTTGGTTTTGATGAACATTAGCAGGCTATAACTATTTTGAAATGATTACGTTTTTTTTAGTTCAAAACTTCTTTCAAAGTTGTGTTTTCTATAAGATCACATCTCAAAACCTTTCATCTTTTACATTTCTCACGTGGCTTATTTTCTTAAACCATCGTCTTATAACATTATTTGTACCAAACAGAGCTCATTTAAGAGCTTATTTTCTGCGTTAAAAAAGAGCTTATTCTAGCTTTTTGTATGGCCTATTATCTTGTGGTTTACGTTTTTAAAGATAAGAATAAGGGTGTATTTGTTGGTTTCTGTTACAAGACAACAAAAACAAGGACATAGTACGTATTGTCTCACTCAGGTGAATAATACACATCTCATGTCAGGCGAACTATACGTGTACTAGTAGGCGAATTATACATATCTTGTAAGGCGAAGTATACATCAAATACATAAGGCAAACTATACGTTTGACGTGGGCAATTTATACACCAAAGAGGGCGAATAATGCATGTTCCTATCCTAGGCGAAGTATAGGCGAACTATACTTGTTTCTAACTGATTTCGTGTAGTTTCGGTTTTTCGGGTTCGTGCTTCAGTTGCTCGCGGCTCTTCTAACCTATACCATCTCGATCGCGGTCCTTTGTAGATAATCATGGTATATTTAGTTTTTGTCGACGATAAAGATTCAAGCCCAACAGAAGTAAAAAACAACCATTCATTTTTTTGAAAATTAAGAACAAAGAAGAAACAAATTAAAAGGGTGGGACGTGGTTTTTTTATTAAAATTGAAAATCATTTTGAAATTTACAACTCTGGTCCCTGGACTTCAAGCCAAATTCACTGTTCGTCGTTGGTTTGTTAATTCACCCTCATTGTTGAAACTACTTTACACCTTTGTCCTTAGTTCTCATAAATAGCCCGTTTCTCCTCCTACGTGAATCTTGATTGCACCGTTAGTCCTTAATTGAGTTTTGATCAACCGTTAATCATTTTAAGGTGAAAGTTTGTGGACCATTCGTCGTTTTTGCTCATCAATCGTTAACAAAAGCTCAAATACTTCAACTACAACAACGATTTCAACAATAATTAATCATTGTTTCACGGGTTCTTCTTGATTTTGTAAAATTCCGCGAAAGATACAATTCTTTTCTCAGTTTTAATCCTAGATTTGTAAAATCTCGTAAACGATAGTTGATTTCAATCCACAACAACAATCACTTTACCTACGTAAGATCTGATATCCATTCACAATATCAAAATGTTAAATACCAATTTGCAAACACAAACATCAAGTGTTCTTCACAATGACACAGTTTCTTCGTATTCAACTTCTAAAGTTCAAGAGAAGACACAACTTTCAAGAAGTAGATGCATGAACAGTCTTAGAGAAGTCAAGTCACAATTCAAGTTTCTCACAGAAACTTTACAAGATTTTGGTACCATGCCTATCTTCAAGAGAACATTCTCTCAAGACTTGGATTTACTAGAACAACATCTTACAAAAAATATACTTTCTCAGACTGATTGCAAGACCATTTTGACAAAACTCAAAACAACGTTTGAAAATGCTTTCAATTCAGAATTCAAAGAGCGTATGCAGAAATACACAAGATTTAATGCTCAATCCTTCCAAGATGCAATGATTTGTAACATGGATTCCATTGGGAAATATATGCTTGAGATAATTCTTCATCAACAACGAACTCTACAATTATTGAAACAAAAGTAGTTGATGCAGACACAAGAATATCATTCAAATCTAATTCAAGCATTGAATGTTGATTCATTGAAAGTTGATTTAGTTATCATAAAAAACACTTGCTCTAAAAAAGAAGACAGTAATTCAGAGACTACATCCAGCAAATCAGAAAAGGAAAGCAGCTTGGATTATGCAACAAAATATGTACATGCAATCAAATACAAGATTTCAAAAGCAAAAGAAAGATGCATGGCATATTTTCGTTCTCTTGATTCACACCTTCAGGTTCTTTCTAAAGAAGACTTAAAAGGCACTCGTATCGAACATGGATTCAAACGGGCATTCATGTCACTCTTTGTTCAAGATGATAATACTTTCACAAGTACAATGTTCCTCAATGTCGATCAATTACACAAGCAACTTGACAAAGATGAATTTCAAGAAGATGGATCCATGGCAACCTTTTGGGTGATCAACAGACAATTTCCAAAATTCATCGATTCAAAGTTTTCCTTGGATTATGATAGTCAAATGACAGAAAAGTATTTTGTTGAATACACTAGAATCGAAATTAAACAATTCAAAGACACATTACTTCAACACATGGGTAATGTTAGAAAGTCTGTTGCTGAAAGAATGTGTCATCATAGACAGTATGATAGAAGGCTGAATAAAAGACAAATGCAGATGCAAAAGAGTATGATTGATACGGGTAAAGCAGTTAATGCTAATTTGGTTATCACAAAAAGCAGTAGAACAGAATCAGAAGTGAAAGATAACAGCAGTAGGTCAGGGAATGATACAACCAAACTTATCCACCCCCAGCACAAAACACAAAAACCAAACCACAAAACAAAGAAACAACCACAAAAACAAAAAAATCAAACCAATACCAAAAAAAAAAAACCCACAAACACACAAACCCAAAACCTACCCACACAACAACAACCAAAACAAAAAACAAAATAACACCACCTCCAAACACAACACCAAACACGAAACCAAACAAAACAACAAAAAAGACACAAAACCCCAACACCCACACCAACATACAAATACAACAACCAAACCCACTACTACCCAAAACAAACAAAAACAACCACCAAACAAACCAAACACTAAACCACCAAAATCCCCAAAAACAAACCCAACACAACAAAAACCACAACACCACACAACCCAACATACAAAAAACCACCCAAAAACAAAAACCAAAAAACCGAACAAACCAAAATACAAAATCACAACCAAAAACCATCAAAAAAACCAAACAAAACACACAAAAAACACCACAACCAAAACACAACCACACAAACAACAAAAAAAAAAAAAACAAACCAAAACCAACCCAAAAATCCACAACCAAAACACTAGCAACAACAAAACAAAAAACCACAAACAACAATACAACACCCCACACAACCCCAACAAACCACCCAAACACCTCAAACAACCAACACAAACACAAACAAGCAACAACCAAACAACAACCACAACAAACAACATAATAAACCACAACCACAACAACAATACAAACACACAACCCACAAAACCAAACAAGCAATACCAACAACAAAAAAAAAAACACAAAAAACACAAAAACCAACAACAACCCAACCCCAACAAAAAACCACACAAAAAACACCACCCCACACCACAACAAACACAACAACACAAACACAACCAAACCACAAACACAAACCAAAAAACTAATAACACCACAAAAAAACAACACTACTACCCAAACTCAAAACAACCCAAACACAATGAACACAAAAACCACACAAAAAACACTCACATTAAACACAAAATACCCAACCAACCACACAAAACAAATGCTGATGATGCAGATATCAGACCCATATATGACGAAGATATCAGACCCATATTTGACGAAGAGCCAATGGCTGAGGTACAATTGACTGCTGAATGTAATATCTTTGCTATAGGACAACAGCATACTGAGCAACCTGAAATCATTAATGAAGGTAGGGTTGACCAGTATCCTGAACAATGTCAAGTTAAAAGTCATATGCTTGATTCATCACCTGATAACCAGACAACTGACTACTCAAAACAATCACTCGAGTCTGAAAATATTTTACTCAAAAAGACTGTTGCCCAATTTCAAAAAGATTTTTCAAGAATGGAAGCACATTGTATTGCTCTCGAACTTAAATATCAAAATCAAGCTTTAAAATCGGGGCAACATGGTCAAATTTGGAATGAAACAAGTAATAAAGCCAAGATTTAAAAGTAAATTGAAGTACTTGAAACAATGAACATCGAGTTAGAACATTGTGTGGCCAAATTACGTAAGGAAAATAAGACTTTGAAAAAGCATTACAAAGATTTGTATGATTCTATTAAAATTACGAGATCTAAGACTATAGAACAGAAAACTTCTTTGCTTGCTAATAATGCTGATTTAAAAGCTCAGATTCAGAAAAAGGTTTTTACAATTGCTGCTTTAAAAAATGACATAAGGAAGTTAAAAGGAGGTAGTGTAGATACTAAGTTTACTAAAACATCAGTCTTGGGGAAACCGGTTTTACAATCACTAAGAAACCAATAAGTTGTTAGACAACCGAATGCGTTTAAATCTGAAAGGCCTCAAATGTCAAAACAACGGTATTGCCCTCCACGTTTGATATGAATACCAATTTGCAAGACAAGTAACTACAACACTATTTGCCTATAGAGAAGAGATAATGTTTTTGAAAACCTGATCCATATGAATGCTCTAGCGATCTAGGAATAGTTCAAAGAACATGCCAAAATTTAGTTCAAATTACATGGTTCATAATCACTATCTAGAAGAGCTAGGAAAAAATAACAAGAAGGAGATAGAACTCAAAAACTAGTGTGATGCCTTCTGCTAGATTTTAAAGCACTGCTGATGGTAGCAAACCAAAACCTAGGAGCACTAATCACTCAACTAAGAGTTTGCCTGTATCTAAGAGTAGTTGCGTAATGATAACGGTTGTGCCCAAAGCAGATCACTCTAAGAATTCTAGTTCTTTTTCTTACTCTAAACACTTTGTTTGTTCAACATGTCATAAGTGTGTCTTTAATGCAAATCATGATGCTTGTATAACCAAATTCCTAAAAGAAGTGAATTCTCATGCTAAGATTCAATCTAACAAGACTAGAAACAGTAACAAACTCGTAAAACAGAAAAGTCATACTCAGAAACCTGTAAGGCAAATCTTCACATGACATAGGTTTCTCTCAATAAAACTTCTGTTATGTATGAGAAAACATCTTCTAGATCTGATCTTAGATGGAAACCCACGGGTAGAATTTTCAAAATTGTTGGTCTTAGGTGGGTTCCTACGGGAAAGATACTCGCTTCTTGTACAAGCAAGGATGACAGTGAATCCACACATGGTTCAAATGTAGATATTCCTAACATTCATATATGCAAACAAACTCTGGATTTAAGTGCAGGTACATCAATCAATGTTCAGAAGGAGCAAGGCTTTGATTTAAGTGCAGGTACATCTAACAATGTCAAGCAAGATAATCTTAGAGTGTGGTTGCTGAAAAAGCTGATATCTTAGAAACCAGTAATGAAGTGGATTCAAAACTAATCAGCAAAATGACGTTTGAACACAACGGTTCAAGCCTCGCTCGTCAATGTCAAAGAAGTTCCTACAGCAGATATGATAGAGTTGGAAATTCTATTCGGTCCTTTGTACGACGAATAATTCAAATGGAGAAAATCATGTTGTTTCAAAGTCTTCCGCTGTTACTCCTGCTGATGTATCCAATAAAAGTCAACAACAACCAGATTCAACTTCATCTACTTCAACTCTAGCAACAATTGTCACTGCTGATGGAAACTTCGACGTGTAAATATTTTTATTTTTCTTTTTATTTAGATTTATAAATATTTTTGAAAAAAAATACAAAAATATAAAACCTATAAAAAGAAAATAGAAAAATATAAAATCTATAAAAAAATATAAAATCAAAAAATTTCAAAAATACCAAAAAGAATCTTCTCGACATGTCTCTTGGAATCGATAACATTTACGTACCTACAAATGTCGATTAACATTGGCACGGGTGTGTAAATGAAGTTCGAGCAAGCGTTCAAACGTTTCAAAACATTTCATTTCTAAATTTTCTTAATGACTTATGTACATTTCAGTGCATAACTCGGACCCGAATGTAATAGGGAAGTGTACGCTTCAGTGCGCTTACTCTACAAATAGAAGAGAAGTCTTCTATCCTGGTTTTTAAAAATCGTTGAACACAATTTTTCAAAAAGAACTTTAAATGTCAAATTGTTTACAATATAATTTGTGGTATCTTTCCATAAAACGTGGTATTTGTTAAAATTGTGTGTTCAACACTCTCTTCTTTAAATAAGTTTAAAAAAGTGTGGTACTTACAATGTCATTTTATGTGGATCAAGTATTGAGGGGGAGCTTTTAAAACCAAAACCTTTTAATTTATTTTGGGTACATCTCATAAATGTCAATCTTATGTATCCAAAAACATTGAAGTGAAATTAAAATGTAGTATATCAAATGTCAATTAATAATATACATTGTTCACTAAGGCATCTGACTTCGTCTTCAACATATTTGTGGTGTCATATCATTTTTTTCTTGTAACGTCAAGTTTTAAAAATTAGTGGTATCCCACATACTATGTTGAAGGGGAGTTATCAGAAAAATGAATTCATGCAATATCGTGGAATAATTTTTCTCCCCATGGAATTTTTTATGTTATAAATTTTAATCAATTGGTATTTCAAATACTAAATGTTTTATTATTTAAAATAAGAGGAGAAAATGTGATTAAAATGTGATATAGAAGAATGTGATCTTTAAGACTCTAAGTGCAACTCTTTCCTTCGTGTACAAAACAATTTTGAATCTCGGTGCACATGTGTAAGGGGTATTTCAAAATGTCTATATCAATGGTTTTATGGTTCGATCTCTATACCCAACAACCAATTAATCTCATGACGTCGATGAAGTCATAAGGTGGTTAAGGTTAGGTATAAGTCCTATGATCCAACCAGAACCGGAGGGATCTACCCAAGGACAATCTATAGTTAGAAATAGCAGTCCTTAGGTATGATTGGAGAAGAATAAGTATAAGGGAAGAATGCTGACTAAGATTAAGCTAACACTGTAACAATCACAACAAGGTGTTAGTAATGACGTCTTGGTAAGCATTGAAGGGGTTGAAGAATTAAAAAGAAATGTATGGATAAAGGGTGAAAACAAAGCAGCCCTCCACACAACTTAGGCAGAAACCAGGTCAATACATAATCTATCAAAATCACAAAGATGATTGTTGATATTGAAGACGACATCATGGACCTAGTGATGCAATGCATAACCCTTCCCAGCCATTCGAGTTTCTCTCAAAAGAAACTTTTCTCATTTATCACGGAGTTACACACGTTATCTATTGACATCTCACTCTGGGATTGTTGATATTGAATAGGTGACAGTCTACTCCAGCCTCTGATTACTAAAACCAAAGTGCACAAATTGAGTCTAGAGCCAGAAGAGATCAAATTATAAATCTCATTAGGACACAATGTCAAAATACACTTTTTGAACACCATAAAGTTCATAAGCTGTACCAAAGAGTCCTACGCATTATCCTTGAGATCTTGCCAGAACATCCAAGTGATACTTAAGTATTCACAGTGAAGATGGAAATCCTGCTTTAGTCAACATCAAACAAACTCTTGGTAGGTGACTTGCAAGATTCTATTTGAATCGAACGTGTGCTAACTAGATATCGATTTGGTCCAGTATATGAATTGACGACTTAATCAGAAAGATAGTAACTATCTGAGTCACTCTTACCGTGTTGTCTGCTTTGAGAAGCTCTGGTAACAAGAACGGCTAGTACAGCTGCGAAACCCTGTCAAGAAGATTCATATGAATTCTATCTGATCACAGGAAGTATTTATACTGATTAACAAGGAACCGTGGTTATTGCAACCGTATTCGACGAAGTGACAAAGACACTTTCGTCCAAATCTATTATTTATCACTAACCTTTTAAATGCATATTCAAACATCAAAGTTGCAACCATGTACCAGAGAAGTCAGATTCATTACCACATACTCATACTCGAGCTCTAAATGTCAATCATTTAGAATCAAGATTGTTGATCCTAAACTTCCTCAAAGATCTTTAAAGTCAAATCAAGAATCTCATTTTAGGGAGATTGTTAGCCTTATGTTCATATAAGTCAAACAAGAATGCGATAAGTATGATTATGTCGGTCAAGAGCACAAGATGATCAAGAAAGTCAAATCAAGATGATTCAAGTTAAGGAAATGATGCAAGATAAAGATCTCAAGAACTCAAAGTCAAAAGATAAAGGCTCAAGATCAAGATCACAAAGCATGAATGAACAGAGCCATTACAAACAAGAAAAGACCAAGACAAGACCAAAGAAGGCGAGCTCAAATGTCATATCTTCAACATTGGGAAGATTAAAGTCAAAACAAAGCACCTCCTACAAGAAGTTATCGGAGTACAAGGAATGTCACATAAAAGATCAAGTCTTCCTCTTCCTTAATAGAGAACTTAGAAGATCTCACAGTGGAGGAGTTTAAAGAAAAGGACCTCAACATTGGGAACGATTGTTAGCACTTATTTTATTAGTCAACAAGAATGTTATCCCCCCCCCCCCCCCCCCCCCCCCCCCCCCCCCCCCGTCTTATAAAAGTCAAATTTGGTCATGTTAAGTAATTGGCTAGTCGGGTATTAACGGGCTTGGAATATAATCTAATATTGTCTATGTATCGGGCTCAAAGCCCAAGTTAAGCCAAGCCCGGCCCATTAAGTAAGCCCATGTGCCAAGTAAAAGGCTAAGGGTATAAAAGAAACCCTCTCCACACATGGAAAGGGTTTCGGTTACATTTGCTAATTTGTTGTATGTGTAACTCACCAAACTCTCTCTTCTAATCTAATATTCTACCATTTCATTTCCTATCTTTCTTTTTCTTATTTCGGGGCTTATTATAAGTTATTGGGTTTGCTTATTGTTTTGTGTATTGATTAGTTATTGGGATAAGGATGGTGGTATCATACGCCAAGGGTGTTTTTAGTAATTTTGTTCTTAGTTTTGTTCTTTGTTCACTTGGTTCGAACACTATACAAAAAGAAGGTTTCATTTTTGTGTGTTCAAAAACCATAAAGCTTGAAACTTTCTTGTTTATTTACCTTCATATAGGCTAGAAGTACAAGTCAATCCTTGAAAATACATCAAAAGGTTGATATTTTTAAAGTTTTTGGTTCAAAAAGAGGGTTTGTGTACTTGAATCTTAATTTCAAACTTTTTGTCTTAAAAACGTTAAAGTTTGGATTTTTAAGCTCCTACTAGTTTTAATATACTTAGTTGTGCAAGATAAATTCGTGTAAAAATAGTCTAAATTTTGTCTTTTTATGATCTTTGTGTTTTGAGTTTCGTAACACTGTGGGCAATTTATACGTTAACAAAGGTGATTTTAACATACTCATTACAATAGGCGATTTATACAACTTCATTTGCACAGGCGATTTATACATACTTATTACTACAGGCGATTTATACGCGGTGTTATCAAAGGCGATTTATACGCAGTGTTATCAAAGGCGATTTATACGCAGTGTTATCACAGGCGATTTATACGTGTGTATTTAACACAGGCGATTTATACGTGTGTATTTAACACAGGCGAATTATACGTGTGTATTTAACACAAGCGATTTATACGTGTGTATTTAACACAGGCTATTTATACGTGTGATTTTACACAGGTGATTTATACATTATTTTTTTTGGGAATTTTATTCACTTTGCTTGGGAGGATTATACACATATTTTGGGATGAGTTTATAAACTTCTCGTTCGGGTGATTTTACAATTCCTAATTAGGTGTTTATACAGTTTTCTTTGATCGTATCTCGTGGAAAATATTACTTATTTTCCAGATTTTTCAAGAATTGTAAATTCACTGTATTCATAAGACCAATACTTCATATAACTTAAGATCCGATATCCATTCACAACTTCATCAAAATGTCAAATACCAATATGCAAACTCAAACATCAAGTGTTCTTCACAATGACACAATTTCTTTTTTTTTTTTTTTTTTTTCTTTTTTTTTTTTTTTATTCATGTTCAACTTAAGTTCTAAGAGAATGACCACAACTTTTAAAGAAGTAAATGCATGAACAGTCTTAGAGCAATTCAGTCACAATTCAAGTTTCTCATAGAAACTTTACAAGATTTTGGTACCATGCCTATCTTCAAGAGAGCATTCTCTCAAGACTTATAATTACTAGAACAACACCTTACCAAAGAAAAATTTCTCAGACTGATTGCAAGACTACTTTGACAAAACTCAAAACAACGTTTGAAAATGCTTTCAATTCAGAAATCAAAGCGTGTATGCAGAAATATACAAGATTTGATGCTCAACCCTTCTACGATGCAATGATCTTTAACATATATTCCATTGGGAAATACATGCTTGAGATAACTCTTCATCAACTACGAATTCCACAATTGTTGAAACAAAAGAAGTTGATGCAAACACAAGAAGATCATTCAAATCCAATTCCAGCATTGATATTGAATTCATGAAATTTGTTTGTTGTCATACAAAAACTACTTGATCTGAGAAAGAGAAATAATTCAGAGATGCATCTAGCATAGTTATGGAAAGCCAGCTTGGATTCTGAACAATAAGATGTTACATGCAATCAATACAAGATGTCAAAGGCAAAAGAGTTGCATGACATATTTTCGATCTCTTCATTCACACCTTCAAGTTCTTTCTAAAGAAGACTTAAAAGGCACTCGCATCGAACATGGATTCAAACGGGCATTCATGTCACTCTTTGGTCAAGATGCTGATACTTTTACAAGTACAATGCTCCTCACGTAGATCATTAAAGCAAAACTTGACAAGATGAATTTCAAGAAGATGAAATCCATGGAAGCCTTTTGGGGGTTAAACACCCAGTTTCAGAAGTTCATCAATTCACAGTTTATCTTGGATATGCGTGTCAAATGACAGTCAAATTACTTGTTGAAATACACTAGAATCGGTTAAAACACTTTCAGATGATAAATACCTGACACATGTAGTAATGTTAAGAAGTTTGTTGCTGAAAGAACACGTCATCAAAGACAACATGATAGAAGGGTGAAAAAAGACAGATGCAGACGCAAGTGAGAATGATTGATACAGGTAAAATAGTGGATAATGGTTTGGTTGTCATGAAAAGCAATGGAACAGAATCAGAAGTGCAAGATGAAAGCAGCAAGTCAGGGAATGATACAGATGTTGATGATGCAGATATCAGGCCCATTTATGATGAAGAGTCAATGGCTGAGGTACAATTGACTGATGAATGTATTATCTTTGCTATTGGACATACAAACATATGAGCAAACCTGAAATTCATTAATAATGGTAGGTTAAAAAGTATCATGAAAGTCACTTTGTCTCCCCCCCTTATGCTGATTAATCACGAATTAACCAAACAACTGACTAATCAAAACGATCACTCGTAGTCTAAAAATATTTTACTTAAAAAGGATCCGTTTGCCCTATTATCAAAAAGATTTTTCATCAATAGAAGCACATTGTATTTTGCTTCTCGAATTAAATATCAAAATCAAGCTTTAATAAATCGGGGCAACCATGGTCTATTTTGAATGAAACAAGTTAATAAACCAAGATTAAAAAAGGAATGATGTACTTGAAACAATGAACATCGAATTAGAATTAGTGTGGCTAAATGACGTAGAAAATGAGACTTTGAAAAAACATTACAAAGATTTGTATGATTCTATTAAAATTACGAGATCTAAGACTATAGAACAAACAACTTTTTTTCTTGCTAGTAATGCTGATTTAAAGGCTCAGATTCAGGAAAAGGTTTTTGCAATTGTTGCTTTAAAAGGATTTAAGGAAGTAAAGGAAATAGTGTAGATAACTAAGTTGGATAAAAAACAGTCTTGGGAAAAGGTTTTACCATCACTAAGTAACATTCAGTTGTTAGAACAACCGAATGCGTTTAAATCTAAAAGGCTTCAAATGTTAAAATAACGGTTTGCATCCCAAGTTGATGTGAATAACAATTTATCAAGACCAGTAACTCAACACTATTTGCCTATGAAAACAGAATCCGCCTTTGCAAAACCTGATAATATGATTGCATCTAGCTCATCTAGAATTAGTTCTAAGAACATGCCAAGATTTAGTTTCAAATGACATGGTTCTTAATCACTATCTAGATGAAGCTAGAAAAGGGACACAAGTAAGAGACGGACTCAAAAACTAGCGTGATGTCTTCTGTTAGTTTTCAAATCAATGCTGTCGTAGCAAACAAACCTAGGAGCAAACAATCAAAAAACTTTGAGTTTGCCTTATCTAAGAGTAGTTGTTAACAATAACGCTGTGCCAAAGCAAATCACTCTAAGAGTCCTAGTTCTTTATCAGATTCTAAACAATTTGTTTGTTCTAATGTCCATATGTGTGTCTTTAATGCAAATCATGATGCTGTATAAACTAAAAACTCCCTATCCAATGAAGGAGTAATTTCACGAGCTAAGATCTCTTCCACACACGACCAGAAAACAATAACAAACCCGTAGTTCAAAAGAGTCATACTCAGAAACTTGGTAGGCAGATCTTTACAAGACATAGGTTTTCTCCCAATAAGACTTCGCTATGTATGAGGATAACATCTCCTAGTAATCTGATCTAGTGGAAAAACCTTGGTAGATTTTTTAATCTGTGGTCTTAGGTGGTTTCCTTACAGGAAATTTATTCGACTCTGCACAAGCAAGGTTGACAGTGAACCCACATGGTTCAAATGTGATATCCCCTAATATCCGTGAAGCAAACAAACTTGATGTAGTGCATGTACATCAATTTCAATGTTCCAAAATGAACAAAGTCTTGATTTAAGTGCAGTTACCTTATGTAATGTCAACAAGGAAAATCTCAGAGTATGGTTGCTGAAAAGCTGATATCTCAAAAACCAGTGTCATAATGGATTCACAAATGATGAAATGTCAAATGACGTTTGATCACAACAGATCAAGCCTCGAACCTTAATGTCAAACGACGTTTGAACAAAATGGTTCAAGCCTCGCTCCACAATGTCAACAGAAGTTCATCAAGCAGCTGAGACAGTAACAACGTCGAATGAGCTAGATTTGTTATTCGATCTCTTTGTTCGATGAATATTTAGTAGAGAAATCCAAGTTGTTTCAAAGTCTTCCGTTGTATACTACTATGATGCATCAAACAAACGTCAGCACACTTGATTCAACTTCATAACTTCAACTCTAGACAATAATGTCACTTTGATGGATAACTTCAACTTGTAAAATATTTGTGCTTCTCTTTATTTTCGATTTATAATATTTTGAAAAAGAAATAAACAAAAATATAATAACCATCAAAAAAGAAAAATAGAAAATATAACATCTAGAAAAACAAAATATAAAATCAAATAATTTCAAAAATACCAAAAAGATCTTTTGACATGTCTGTGGAATCGATAAATTTACATTACCTAGAAAGATGTTGATTAAAATCGACAGGGCGTTGTAAATGAAGTTCGAACAAGAGTTTCAAATGCTTTCAAAACATGTCATTTCTAAATTTTCTCATAATGACTTATGTACATTTTAGTGCATAACTCGGACCCGAATGTAATAGGGAAGTGTACGCTTCAGTGCGCTTACTCTAAAAAATAGAAGAGAAGCCTTCTATCATGGTTTTTATAAATCGTTGAAACACAATTTTCCAAAAAAGGACGTTTCTATGTCAAATTGTTCTAAATATAATTTGTAGTATCTTACCATAAAAGTAGTATTTGTTAAAATTTATGTGTTCATCCCTCACTTCTCGAAATGTTTAAAAATTGTAGTTCGTAAGCATGTATTTTTATATGATCAATTTCTGAGGGGGGTCTTTATATAACAATGCCTTTTATGTGTCTGGGTACATTTCATAAATGTCAATTTTATGTATCCAAAAACATTTTGTGAAATTAAAATGGGGAAACTTATAATGTCAATTAATAATATACATTGTTCACTAAGGCATCTCACTCCGTCTTCAACATTGTGTGGTGTCATTTCATTTTTTTCATTCTAATGTCAAGTTTTTAATAAATATTGGTATCCCCACATATAACTGTTAATGGGGATCTATATGGAAATTGAATTATTGCAATATCGTGGGTATATTTTTCTCCCATGGATTTTTCATGTCAAATTTTAATCAATTGGTATTTGTAATTACTAATGTGTTTTTTATTTAAGATAAGGGGAGAATGTGATTAAAATATGTTATAGACGATGTGTTCTTTAAGACTATAAGTGCAACTCTTTCCTTCATTTGCTAAACAGTTTCAATCTCAGGAAGACATGTGTAGAGGGTTTCTAAAATACAATGTCTACAATGGTTTTATGGTTCGATCTCTATACCCAAAAACACTATTATTTCACGGACGATTCTGAAGTCATAGGTGGTTAGGTTTGAATAAGTCCTATGTTACAAAAAGAATCGGAGGGATCTACATAAGGACATCCTTGTTAGAATAGCGTCCTTAGGTTATGATTGGAGAAGAATGAGTATAAAGGGAAAATGCAAGTCTAAGATTGAGCTAACACTGGAACATTCACAACTAGGTGTTAGTAATGAAGTTTGGTAAGCATTGAAGGGGTGAAGAATGAAGATGAAATGTATGGTAAAGGGTGAAACAAGCAGCCCTCATTACACCCTAAGGCAATAACCAGGTCATATTAACTCTATCAGGTTTTTACATAGATGAATTTTGATATAAAGACGAAATCATGGACCCAGTGATGCAATGCAAACCTTTTCCCAAGCCATTGGGTTTCTCTCAAAAGAAACTTGATCTCATTTGTCACGGGAATTCACATGTTAGTCTTTTTGACATCTTACTCTGAGTTTGTTGATATTGAATAGTGCAGTCTGCTCAGCCTCGATTACTAAAACCAAAGTGCACAAATCGATTCTAGAGCTAGAGAGATCAAATTATAATTCTCACTTAGGACTAAAATGTCAAAAATACACTTGTTGAACACGATAGAGTTGACAAGTTGTAACAAAGAGTCCTACGCATTTTCTTGAGATCGTGCCAGAACATGACGTGTGATACTTAAGTTTTCACACATAAAGATGGTAATCCAGCTTAGAGGTAACATCAAACTAGCTCTTGGTAGGTGACTTGCAAGATTCTATATGAATAATTCGTGTGTCAACTGGATAAGAATTGATGTGCGATTCTATGCGAATCAAACTTGTTCCAGTAAATGTATTGACGACTTAATTAGATAGATAGTACTATATGATTCACTCTTAACGTGTTGTCTGCTTTGAGAGCTTTGGTATCTGAGAACGACTAGTACAGCTGCGAAACCCTGTCAAGAAGATTAATATGAATTCTATCTAATCACAGGCAGTATTTATACTGATTAACGGGGAACCGTGGTTATTGTAACTGTATTCGACGAAGTGACAAAGATACTTTCGTCCATATATGTTGTTTATGACTAACCTTTTAAATGCATATTCAAACGTCGATGTTGCAATCATGTACCAGCGAAGCCGGATTCATTACCACATACTCATGTCATATCTTCAACATTGGGGAAGATAAAGTCAAATCAAGATAACCTCCATCAAGAATGTCAACGTTGGGGAGATCAAAAAAGACCTCAACATTAGGGGAGATTGTTAGCCTTAATTATATTAAGTCAAATAAGAATGCAACAAGTATGAGTATGTCGGTCAAGAGCACAAGTTGATCAAGAAAGTCAAATCAAGATGATTCAAGTCAAGGAGATGATGCAAGATAAAGATCTCAAGAACTCAAAGTCAAAAGATAAAGGCTCAAGATCAAGATCACAAAGCATGAATGAACAAAGCCATTACAAACAAGAAAAGACCAAGACAAGACCAAAGAAGGCAAAGCTCAAACGTCATATCTTCAACATTGGGGAAGATAAAGTCAAATCAAGATAACCTCCATCAAGAACGTCAACGTTGGGGAGATCAAAGAAGACCTCAACATTGGGGGAGATTGTTAGCCTTAATTATATTAAGTCAAACAAGAATGTTATCGGTCTTATTAAGTCAAAGAAAGTCTTGTAATGTAATAGGCTAGTCGGGTATTAACGGGCTTGGATTGTAATCTAATATTGTTCGTGTTTCGGGCTCAAAGCCCAAGTTAAGCCAAGCCCGGCCCATTTAGAAAGCCCACACGCCATATGTTGGCTAAGGGTATAAATAGACCCTCTCCACACATGGAGAGGGTGTTGGTTGCCATTTCTTACATTTTGTATGTGTGTGTAATCATCCACCACTCTCTCTTTCTCTCTAATCTAATCTTCCATCTTTGTTTCTCTTTCTACTTTCTCTCTCTATTTTTGCTTATTTGGTATTGCTTATTGTTGTGATATGGGTTAAGTTTTGGGATAACAATTCCCCTACCCCCTATATTTAATTAAAAGACTAGAAAACCTCTCTTGTGTGTCTATGTACCCGTCTTACCAATACTAATTAGCTTAAGACTAAAAATCTTAGTTAGATAGCATCTATTGTATTGTCTATCTTAATTCGCTTAAAGCCTTACTTTCAACTCGGCCTCCCGGTCAATATATCCGAGTTTGACTAAAATAGTCTCAGTTTTCATATTCTTTATCTTTGATATGTGCGGTCCTCAATCACCAGACGGCTGCCCTCCATCCCATTGCTTCACGTGCATACCCTTCTTATCATTTGTTGGCTAGCCCTTTGTATTTCATAGCATGGCTATATGTGCCCTTTGGATTTGATGGCACTTCAACCGGGGGTCCTTTTACATCCTTCGATGCTAACTCTGAACTCTTGATTCCACCTCCAGCTTAAGCACTTCTATCGATCAATTCTGGTTCAAGATTTGAAACTGACAGTCGAACCCAACAAGTGAAGTATACGTAAGGAGTCAGAAGAAAGCAAGCAATAAAAAAAGAAAGATTTCACGACGATATCAATTCCATCATATCTGAAAGAAATTCCTGAAATAAATAAAGAATTCTGTCACTTCAAGAAAGAAGGCAGGAATTCCATCAATAATTGCCAAATCCTAAATTCAGTCTTCACTGATAGATAGAAAGAGAAATTCTGTAAAGCAAAGAGAAGGCTTGAAATCAAATCCATCTTAATACGAAATTTTGAAATCAAAAATCTTTCCACTTCCAGCGCACCTCCTTTCCATGCTACTTCTTTCTTTTCCACTTCATGACCAGGAATTATAGGTCGGCATTTCTTTCATTCCATCAAGAAAGGCACCTCTGGACGTCTGCTTCAACTCAAGCCGGGGAACCATGATCAAGATTTCTGTTTCCCCTTCTGCTTTTCAACTTCGCAGTCTGCAACATTAGAAGGATATGATTTCGTTTCCCCGGATCTCGATTGATCGAGGTGTGCTACTCTTTCCATTCAAATCAATCAAACCTCATTCACACTCATTTTTGCTCCACTCACACACGAAAGAAAGCTAGCTCAATCTTCCAACTGGATCCTGTCGTAGAGAGTGATTGATCGGTCACCAACCATGCGAAGACCACGAATTGGAAGAAAGATATCTCTGCTTAGGCTTCCAATCTCTCTACCTCTTAAAGTCACCACTCCTGGAGGTCAGAATCCCATCCTCGGGCTATCGTCACCATCTTCTTTTGTCCAATCCTTCTCCTTTTGAATGATCGTCACGCTTCTCTTGAGATCGAGATCAGCTTCCCAAGTCAGAATTAGAAAGAATAGTAAATAGCACTGCTGATAGACTTCATATGAGAAATGGGATGATTCCTCAGGCAGTGTAGCTTTGTCGGGGTGCACCTTTAGTAGCAGTGGCATCTCTATTTCTCTTTACAAATACATCCCATTGAGACTTCTACCCCTGGGCAGGATCTTCCAACCTTTCATTCATTTCTTGATCCATTAACCTGGGAGCGAAGCCCTTCATCTTTCTCTTTTTGCTACTAATAACTAGGCTTCCCTTCACCACAAGATGCAAAAGATTGAAGTTTCAAACTCGGCAGTATCACCGTTTAGGAAAAACTGCTTTCGTATAGTCTCTTTCTTTTTCAGATGAAGGTGAGTGGCAAATTCTGGTTCAACTAAGGAGTAGGTCGTCCTATCTGATAGCGCGGGTAATGCTCAAATTCTTTTTTTCGTATTTGGGGTTGACGCCGAGAAAGACTAAAGACGGGAGAGCACGCACAGACATCCTCAAGAAAGCACAAATGAACTACGCCATCTCTGACACTTATGCGGTGAGATACCAACCATCTGATATCACCCACAAAGCTAAGAGGCCACTGGCCCCGAATAATACCCATAAAGAATGCTAACCGCCACTGGAATCTGATGCCATCCGATAAAGGAGAACTCTTTTGGCAATAAATTTGACCAAAAGCCCGATTTGAATCATTATGCTCGATAAAAGGAAAAAGAGAAGCTCAAATAGAAAACAACACTACTGCTAGTAAGATAGCGATCCAGGAAAGTGCCAAAGAAAGAAGGGGGCACAAGCAAGCGCAAGAATCAAAGCAGAGCATGATCGAAGAGCTTAGACAGTAAGCAAGCGAGAATGAATCTCTCAAAGGCACTAAGGCAAGGTCTTTCACATTGACCAGGCCCGACATGACGTTTGCTGTGAATCAAGTCTTTTCTTTGAGTAAAGCTAAAGCCTTTAGCGACTAGCCTGACCTTTTCCTCCTAGGAGGAATCACGACCACCACATTCCCTTAAAACCTGGTAGTGAGCCTGTGAATGTAAGGCCGTATTGATACCCCACATCCAAAAGACTGAGATAGAAAAACAAGTCAAGGAGATGCTATTAAGTGGTATTATCAGGGCAAGTGTGAGTTCTTATGCCTCTTCAGTGTTGCAGGTCAAAAAAAAGAATACCTAGAGATTTTGCGTGGATTATCGAGCACTCAATGCCATCACCATTAAAGAGAAATTCCCCATCCCAATAATTGAGGAATTGCTTGATAAATTACATGGTAGTAGGAGATTTTCAAAGCTTGATTTGAGAAGTGGTTACCATCAAATTTAGGTATCTTCAATTTTTTACAACAAAGTATGGTAACTTCCCAGGTATCTTCTCAAATGGGAAATCCAACAAAGTTCCAAACCCCATCTCTCTTATCTTTGTTTTCCTTTTGGGCGTTAAAATTTTTGTCGCTTCATATAGTGGTTTAAGTGTAGTTTTTGCCCTTAATGATTTGAATTTCCATTTATTTTTTTTTCCTTTTTATACTTTTTTCTTGTGGCCCCTCAATCTCATAATCTTTATCATCGTCTTGTACCTTCTTCTTTCCTTTTTTATCCATCTTCTTCTTTTCCTCTGCTTTATTTTTAGGTTTTTCAACCCTCTTCCTTTTCTTAAGAGGCTCTTTTCCCTTCTTCTCTAATTGTTGCTTTTTCGCAGATCCTCTTGTTGTTCTCTCCGAAGATTCAGTTTCTGTTCTTTTTCTCTTTTTTCCATCCTCGTTTGTTGCTTTGTCTTGTATCTCAGGTGATTGCTTAGGTGTTTCATTTGTTGTTTCTTGAATCAATGCTGCTGATGTGTCAGTAGATTCATTTGATATCACTAGTGATATGTTGTTTATGTTTTGTAGATTTGTTTTTTTTTGTTTGTGGTGTTGTATCAACATTTGTTGATGGTGGTTGCTGATTTGTTTCATTTGTTGGTTCTTGAATTGTTGCTGTTGGTGTTGGATTAACATTTGATGATGGTGCTATCAGATGATTCTCTATTGGTTTTGGGTTTTCTAGAGTTAAACGTCTTGCTGCATTCGCTTTTGTTCTTCGTGTTGGTGTATTTTCAGATGTTTGTGTTGTTTCTTTTGTTGGCGATATGATTTCTGTTTCTTTTTGCATATCTTTATTTTTCTTAGGTTTTTTCGCAATTGATTTTGTCCTGTTTTTTTCTTCATAGAAGTCAATGTGTTAGCCTTAATTGTATTAAGTCAAACAAGAAAGTTATCGGTCTTATAAAGTTAAATAGGTCTTGTAATGTAATAGGCTAGTCGGGTATTAACGGGCTTGGATAGTAATCTAATATTGTCTATGATTCGGGTTCAAAGCCCAAGTTAAGCCAAGTCTAGCCCATTAAGAAAGCCCAAGTGCCAAGTAATAGGCCAAGGGTATAAAAGAAACCCTTTCCACACATGGAGAGGGCGTTGGTTGCCATTTGTTGTATGTGTAGCTCACCAAACTCTCACTTCTAATCTAATATTCCACCATTCTATTTTCTCTTTTTTCTTCTTATTAATTTAGGCTTATATAGCTTATTTGGGTTTGCTTATTCAAGTTGTGTATGGATTCTTAGTGCGATAACATGTGGTATCAATCGCCAAGGGGTGTTTAGTGTTTGTTTTGTGGTAAATAAGCTCAAATTCGTGGCTTATTTGTTCGAAAGTTTGGCTTTTTGAAAGTTTATAGTCTTGTTCTTGGTTCTCTTTGATCTTGACGTTTGTGTTGTTAAAGTTCATGTTTTATAGTTTCTATAGCCTTCTAGTATCAAGTTGTGCAAAAGAAACCAAGCAAAAACCTTTAAAAGGGTGATTTTTAGGTGAAAAACCACGTTTTTCTAAGTAGAGAGTTAAGGTACTGTAGCAGAGAGTTGTCTTTTTGTGTAGGTACTGTAGCAGCGAGTTAAGGTACTGTAGCAGAGAGTTAAGGCAGCGAGTTAAGGTACTGTAGCAGCGAGGTAAGGTATTGTAGCAGAGAGTTAAGGCAGCGAGTTAAGGTACTATAGCAGAGAGTTAAGGTAGCGAGTTAAGGTACTGTAGCAGAGAGTTAAGGTACTGTAGCAGCGAGTTATAGGTACATTGAAGACAAATTTCTAAGGTAAAAATCAAACGTTATGCTGCCTAAATTTTCTCAAAGTAGCGAGTTGTCTGACATCTTCTTCTAGCGAGTTGTCAAAGATTCCAGCGGTTCAATAATTCGTTTGAAGACGGCGATTTAACTAAGTTCTAAAGGCAGCGATTTGGTGTTCATTGCCAGCGGTTTACAATCTGTTTGAAAATTTGAATTTCACGAACCTTGTTTTATTGGACCTTGGACTTTGGACTTTAATTAACCGTAAACTTTGGACTTAAAACGTTAATTAATTAATCAATCTTCAAACCTCAACTTCAAATCAATTCTACTTTCATGGTTTTTCTATTGATTCTGTAAAATCCCGACAAGTTATTCTTTCTCTTCTCGGTTTTAATCATAGATTTGTAAAATCCCATGGAAGGTCATTGAACTCATTCAAACCACAATACAATCATCACTTCATAACACTTAAGATCTAATATCCATTCACAACATTAAAATATCAAATACCAATACCAATTTGCAAACTCAAACATCAAGTGTTCTTCACAATGACATAGTTTCTTCGTGTTTAATTTTTAAAGTTCAAGAGAAGACACAACTTTCAAGAAGTAGATGCATGAAAAGTCTTAGAGAAATTCAGTCACAATTCAAGTTTCTCACAGATGCCTTACAAGATTTTTGTACAATGCCTATCTTGAAGAGAACATTCTCTCAAGACTTGGATTTACTAGAACAACATCTTACCAAAGAAATAATTTCTCAGACTGATTGCAAGACTATTTTGACAAAACTCAGAACAATGTTTGAAAATGCTTTTAATTCAGAATTCAAAGAGCGTATGCAGAAATATACAAGATTTGATGCTCAATCCTTACAAGATGCAATGATCTGTAACATGGATTCCATTGGGAAATACATGCTTGAGATAACTGTTCATCAACAACGAACTCCGCAATTGTGGAAACAAAAGAAGTTGATGCAGACACAAGATCATTCAAATCCAATTCAAGCATTGAATGTTAATTCATTAAAAGTTGATTTAGTTGTCATACAAAACACTTGTTCTGAGAAAGAAGACAGTAATTCAGAGATTGCATCCAGCAAATCAGTAAAGGAAAGCAACTTGAATTCTGAAACAAAAGATGTGCATGCAATCAAATACAAGATGTCAAAAGCAAAAGAGATATGCATGACATATTTTTAATCTCTTCATTCACACCTTTAAGTTCTTTCTAAAAAAGACTTAAAAGGCACTCGTATCGAACATGGATTCAAACGGGCATTCATGTCACTCTTTGGTCAAGATGTTGATACCTTCACAAGTACAATACTCCTCAACATAGATCAACTACAAAAGCAGCTTGACAAAGATGAAGTTCAAGAAGATGGATCCATGGCAGCCTTTTGGGTGGTAAACAACCAGTTTTAGAAGTTTATCGATTCACAGTTTACTTTGGATTATGACAGACAAGTACTTTGTTAAATACACTGGAATCGAGGTTAAATACTTTAGAGATACACTACCCCAACACATGGGTAATGTCAAGAAGTCCGTTGCTGAAAGAACACGTCATCAAAGACAGTATGATAGAAGGGTGAATAAAAGACAGATGCAGACATAAGAGAGTAAGGTGTTGTTTGTTTATTAAAAGCCTCTGAATCTGAAACTAGCTCGCACATCTGAATATGAATCTGAGGCGTAAATGTCTGAATCTGAATGAAATAATATTGTTTGTTTTTTTGTAAAAAAAGGTGTCTGAATGAGATTAATATATAGCAGTTTCATTCTTATGATACATAAATGATTATACACATTAAATAGAACAATTGAGTCATCGAACTAACACGGCCTAACAACATATAAATAAGTTGTGTTAAAACAAAACATTCAAGGATATTGTGTCATACTTTAATCTCGTAAATTAATCATATATTGTTGGTATGTTATATTCTCATTGTGTTAAATATCTTCGCCATCATCACTATCAATTAATTTACGATGATAAATAGAATAATTAAGTCAACGAACTAATACGACCTAGCAACATATATTTTAATTGTCATGTAATAATTAAAATATTTTTGAAAAAAAGAATTCAAGTTAATACTCAAAATATGCATGCTATTATTTGATTGAAAAAAATTAGTTATATGTTATTTTAGTTGAAATACTCTTATGTTAAGTTTGAACATTTTTTATCATCATCATATTATCATATTTAATATTATTTTTTTTGAAAAAAAAACAATGTAATTCTGTCTAATATAAAAAAGGAACCAAAGAAGAAAACAAAGAAAAAAAATAAAGTAAAAAAAAGCTAAATGAAAGGAAGAAAAGAGAAAACACATTAAGAGTTAGTAAGACATCCCCTACACATCTTGTTGGGTTAGAGGTTTCAGCCTCTGACCGCCTTTGAACGAAAATAAAAAAACAAACGCACTTAATGACCAAAATGTCTGATCGCGTCTGAATGAGACAGATTAAGAGGCTGTTAAGAGGCAACTTTTAAAAAATAAACACCACCTAAGATTGATACGGGTAAAGCAGTAGATGATGATTTGGTTATCACAGAAAATAGTGGAACAAAATCAGAAGTGCAAGATGACAGCAGCAGGTCAGGGAATGATACAGATGCTGATAATGCAGATACCAGACCCATATATAATGAAGAGCCAATGGCTGAGGTACAATTGACTGCTGAATGTAATATCTTCGCTATAGGACAACAGCATACTGAGCAACCTGAAATCATTAATGAAGGTAGGGTTGACCAGTATCCTGAACAATGTCAAGTTAAAAGTCATATGCTTGATTCATCACCTGATAACCAGACATCTGACTACTCAAAACAATCACTCGAGTCTGAAAACATTTTACTCAAAAAGACCGTTGCCCAATTTCAAAAAGATTTTTCAAAAATGGAAGCACATTGTATTGCTCTCGAACTTAAATATCAAAATCAAGCTTTAAAATCAGGACAACATGGTCAAATTTTGAATGAAACAATTAATAAAGCCACGATTAAAAAGAAAATTGATGTACTTGAAACAATAAACATCGAATTAGAACATAATGTGGCTAAATTACATAAGGAAAATGAGAATCTGAAAAAGCATTACAAAGATTTGTATGATTTTATTAAAATTACGAGATCTAAGACTATAGAACAGACAACTTCTTTGCTTGCTAACAATGCTGATTTAAAAGCTCAGATTCAAGAAAAGGTTTTTGCAATTGCTACTTTAAAAAATGACTTAAGAAAGTTAAAAGGAAATAGTGTAGATACTAAGTTTGCTAAAAAATCAGTCTTAGGGAAACCGGTTTTACAATCATTAAGAAACCAACTAGTTGTTAGACAACCGAATGCGTTTAAATCTGAAAGGCCTCAAATGTCAAAACTGAGGTTTGCCTCCCAAGTTGATGTGAATAAAAAATTGTCAAGACCAGTAACTCAACATTATTTGCCTAAGAGAAGAGAACCCGTTTCTACAAAACCTGATCATATGATTGCATCTAGCGAATCTAGGGATAGTTCTAAGAACATGCCAAGATTTAGTTCAAATAACATGGTTCATAATCACTATCTAGATGAAGCTAGGAAAAAGACACAAGAAAGAGATAGGAACTCAAAAACTAGTGTGATGCCTTCTGCTAGATTTCAAAGCACTGCTGATGGTAGCAAACCAAAACCTAGGAGCAACAATCAAACACCTAGAAGTTTGCCTGTATCTAAGAGTAGTTGCGTAACAATAACAGCTGTGCCCAAAGCAGATCACTCTAAGAGTTCTAGTTCTTTCTCAGATTCCAAACAATTTATTTGTTCTACATGTCATAAGTGTGTCTTTAATGCAAATCATGATCCACCTATGACGTTTGATCACAACAGATCAAGCCTCGAACCTTAATGTAAAATAATGTTTGAACATAACAATTCAAGCCTCGAACCTCAATGTCAAATGACGTTTGAACACAATGGTTCAAGCCTCGCTCCACAATGTCTACAAAAGTTCCTAAAGCAGATTGATAGTCATGATGTCAATGATAGAGTTGGAAAGTCTATTCGGTCCTTTGTTCGACGAATATTTCAATGGAGAAAATCAAGTTGTTTCAAGTCTTCCGCTGTTACTACTGCTGATGCATCCGATAAACGTCAACAACAACCAGATTCAACTTCATCTAGTTCAGCTCTAGCAACAACTGTCACTGCTGAAGGAAACTTTGATCTGTAAATATTTTTATTTTTTTCTTTATTTTAAAAAACAAAATATAAAATCAGAAAATTTCAAAATACCAAAAAGAATCTTCTCGACATGTCTCTTGGAATCGATAACATTTACGTACCTAGAAATGTTGATTAACATCGACACGGGCGTGTAAATGAAGTTCGAGCAAGAGTTTCAAATGCATTCAAAGCATGTCATTTCTAAATATTTCTTTATGACTTATGTACATTTCAGTGCATAACTCGGACCCGAAAGTAATTGGGAAGTGTACGCTTCAGTGCGCTTACTCTACAAATAGAAGAGAAGTCTTCTATCATGGTTTTTAAAATTGTTGAACATAATTTTTCAAAAATAACTTTCAATGTCAAATTGTCTACAATATAATTTGTGGTATTTTTCCATAAAAAGTGGTATTTGTTAAAATTGTGTGTTCAACACTCCCTTACTCGAATAAGTTTTAAAAGAATTGTATTTCGTAGAATGTCAATTTATGTGAATCAATTTCTGAGGGGGAGCTTTATAAAACAAAGCTTTTTAATGTGTTGGGTACTTCTCATAAATGTCAATTTTATGTATCCAAACACATTCTGTGAAATTAAAATGTGGAAATTTATAATGTCAACTAATAATATACATTGTTCACTAAGGCATCTCACTCCGTCTTCAACATTTTGTGGTGTCATATCAATTTTTCATTCCAATGTCAAGTTTTAATAAATATTGGTATCCCACATATACTGTTGAAGGGGAGCTATCAAGAAAATGAATTCATGCAATATCGTGGTATAATCTTTCTCCCCATGGAATTTTTCATGTCAAATTTTAATCAATTAGTATTTCAAATACTAAGTGTTTTATTATTTAAAATAAGGGGAGAAAATGTGATTAAAATATGATATAGAAGAATGTGATCTTTAAGACTCTAAGTGCAACTCTTTCCTTCATGTGCTAAACAATTTCGAATCTCGGAGCACATGTGTAGGGGGAGTATTTGAAAATAACAATGTCAGAAAATGGTTTTATGGTTCGATCTCATACCCAACAACCTATTAATTTCACGACGATTCTGAAGTCATAAGGTGGTTAGGTTAGGTATAAGTCCTACGATCCAACCAGAACCGGAGGGATCTACCCAAGGACAATCCATAGTTAGAAATAGCAGTCCTTAGGTATGATTAGAGAAGAATGAGTATAAGGGAATAATGCCGACTAAGATTGAGCTAACACTGGAACAATCACAACAAGGTGTTAGTAATGACGTCTTGGTAAGCATTGAAGGGGTTGAAGAATTAAAAAGAAATGTATGGATAAAGGGTGAAAACAAAGCAGCCCTCCACACAACTTAGGCAGAAACCGGGTCAATACATAATCTATCAAAATCACAATGATGATTGTTGATATTGAAGAAAACGTCATGGACCCAGTGATGCAATGCACAACCCTTCCCAGCCATTTGGGTTTCTCTCAAAAGAAACTTGTCTCATTTGTCATGGAGATACACACGTTATCTATTGACATCTCACTCCGAGATTGTTGATATTGAATAGGTGGCAGTCTGCTCCAGCCTCCGATTACTAAAACCAAAGTGCACAAATCGAGTCTAGAGCCAGAAGAGATCATCAAATTAAAAGATCTCATTAGGACACAATGTCAAAATACACTTGTTGAACACCATAAAGTTCACAAGTTGTAACAAAGAGTCCTACGCATTATCCTTGAGATCTTGCCAGAACATCCGAGTGATACTTAAGTATTCACATTGAAGATGGAAATCCTGCTTGAGCCAACATCAAACAAGCTCTTGGTAGGTGACTTGCAAGATTCTATATGAATCAAGCTTGTGATAACTGGATATCAATTTTGGTCCAGTAAATGAATTGACGACTTAATCAGAAAGATAGTAACTATCTGATTCACTCTTACCGTGTTGTCTGCTTTGAGACGTTCCGGTAATGAGAACAAGCAAGCATGGTGAATCTAATACATCTGTGTTAGAAGATCCTACGCTTTGAGCTGGAAACCCTGTCAAGGAGATTCTTTGAATCTACCTGATCACAGGTATAGTATTTATACTATAAAATGGGGAACCAGAGGTTAATGCAACCGAACTCAAGATGAATGACAAAGCTAAATTCATCTTTTATTGCTAACTGTTTTATTTCAGGATTAGACGACGGTGTTGCAGCCTCATTCCAGCGAAGTCGGATTCATTACCACATACTCATACTCAAGCTTTCAAAGTCAATCATTCAGCATCAAGATTGTTGATACAAAACTTCCTCAAAGATCTTCAAAGTCAAATCAAGAACCGTATTTTGGGGAGACTGTTAGCCTTATGATAATATAAGTCAAACAAGAATGCAACAAGTATGAGTATGTTGGTCAAGAGCACAAGTTGATCAAGAAAGTCAAATCAAGATGATTCAAGTCAAGGAGATGATGCAAGATAAAGATCTCAAGAACTCAAAGTCAAAAGATAAAGGCTCAAGATCAAGATCACAAAAGCATGAAGAAACAAAGCCATTACAAACAAGCAAAGACTAAGACCGAAGATAAACAAGGCAAAGCATAAACGTCAAAAGTCATATCTTCAACATCAGGGGAGACAATGATAAAACAAGACAACCTCCTACAAGAATGTTATCGGTCGTACAAGAACGTCAACATAGAAGATCAAGTCCTTCACATCCTTAAAAGAAGAACTTAAAGAAGACATCAACGGTGGAGGAGTTTGAAGAAAGAGACCTCAACATTGGGGGAGATTGTTAGCCTTAATTTTATTAAGACGAACAAGAATGTTATCGGTCTTATTAGTCAAAATTAGTCTTGTTAATTAATAGGCTAGTCGGGTTAAATGGGCTTGGATTGTAATCTAATATTGTCCGTGTTTCGGGCTCAAAGCCCAAGATATGCCAAGCCCGGCCCAAGTAACAAGCCCATATGCCTACATGTTGGCTAGGGGTATAAATAGGACCCTCTCCACACATGGAGAGGGTGTTGGTTGCTCATGCTCTCATTTGTAACTCACCAATTCTCACTCTAATCTAATATTCTCCTTGTTTCTCTCTCTACTTTCTCTCTCTAAGTTTACTTCTCATTTCTTGCTTATTGGTGCTTATTTATAAGTTGTGTTTGGATTATATCAAGGGATAACATGAATTGTTAACCATAAGATTTCACTAACAAGAGACATGATCTGGAGGTCGGGGAGGATAGAAATAATAAGTTGCCATTTTATTAGAGAGAGAAAGGAAAGAGTATGTGTTTTTTCTAGAGAGAAACACCACACACTTATGAGACAAATGTTTTTCCTCACCCCTCCATGGAAGTATGGAGGGAATATATATAGCCCGGGACACGATCTACTTACTACACTTGCCATTTCTAGTCCTTGCGTGTCCGGCTAATGTAAACTAATGTAATTCCATATTAACCGACATATTTTAAGGCTAACAATCTTCCCCCAATATGTGGGCATACGGAATTACTTACAATGTTTCTAACAAGTACAAATACAACAAAGTAAAATGACATCCGAGGCGCTTCCAATGCTGAAGATGACGTCTTTGTCTTCTAGTCTTGAAACTTGTACTCCAGCTTGGATCTTCATTGTCTTTACTTGTACAGGAACCATTGTAGTATGCATGAGTTGGATTAACTTCCCCCCAATTCATGCAGCATGTCTTGAAAAGCTTTCTTCATAAACTTCTTTTTGGCGAAGTTTCTGAATCAGCTTCCCCCCAAACCAACATCCGTATCTTGAGCAGATTCTGAAACGTTGTTGTAGCTCGGACGATCTTCTAACATTGACATTTGAAGTGCACAACGGAATTTTGTGGAAGAAAAAGCCAATCACACCAACTAATACTGCTTATTTGACATTCGGTCTTGATGATTATCCGTTTGGGGGAACATGCAAGCGATCAGCAACAATTCTTCTCACGCTTGTAGAATACTTCACAAACCATACTAAGTGAAGTAGTATAAACTACTTCCCCCTGGAAGTTGACCTGATAACATCAAAGTATCAAAGTACACGTATTCCCCCATGATGGTTTCGAACTCTCGGGAGCATCATTGACGTGTACGACCATATACACGAGAAGTTCTTGTCATAAGCAACAATCTTGAAAAGTTATGAAAGACATTAAAGAACTTTGAAAGATTTTGCTGAGACTGTGAAGCATCATTGACGTTCAGTTGCTTCAAATATCCCGTGAGAGTTGCTGATCACATCTCAACCTTATACTCTCTGGCTAACTTACCAACCTCGTATTCTGTCGGCTATTGTTATGATCACTTGTTGAAGTAAACCCGATATACCAAACTTGAAAATGAAGTAGAATCCCCCAAATTTGTTACTTAAGCTTGCACTGTTGTTGATTGAAGAACGGTGTAGAAGAAAGCCTCTAAGTACTATAAGAAGTACAACACCTCTTGAAATTATCCACATCGGCTTCTGCGTGTGACACTGAGTACTACAACGTAACTCCTTTAAGTGATAGTAACCAGGTCTTCAACCAACCACCCCGACTACTGGAAACTAGATAATTCAAGTCTCAATCATAACTGTATACGTTCAAGCAAGTCATCAAACGATAGATTGGGTTTGAAGAAAAGAAGTAGAAAGTAGAAGGAAGTCTCGATGATGAAATAAGTAGACGCCTTCGTGAAACCCACTTCAATCTCAAATAAGGGATACTAGATAAACTTCGTGATCACTTGACATTATAATCCGAATCCTTAGCCGTTTGACGTTTTAGTGAATCTTATTCGGATCGTTTTAGTGTTATGTATCATGTTTGTTGTGTTGTTGTTCGAGAATGTCGTTAAACTAGGACAAATGTTGTTATGAATTGACGTTAACGGATATCGGCTCAAAAATTTACCATAGAAAATGGCCGTCCAAGTAATAAAACCCGGTATGCTATACTTTACCCGACATCATTTTGTTTTACTACCCGGCTTAATCCGATAACACGATAACAGGCCAAATCCAATATTCATAACAGGCCAATAATCCAAGCTCGTCCTACAAAATAATCCATCTCAGCCATGTTATTTGTTGTGGAACCCCATAATCCGAAAATCATTTAGCCAAAATAAATGAAAATTTTGAAATCAACATAAACTCAAATCAGCCCAATTATAAATTATCTTTGGCAGCCTAATAAATATAAAACACGGCTCACTCCATCACCATGTTTTATACCAACTTAATATCAGGCCCAAGTCCCAACATCTAATAACCTGCCCATTACAACATGACCATCCCATGTAATATTTTCGGATTAGGGCCCAATTATTAACTAACACAGCCCTAAAATTAGGGGTATAAAAATGAGCCTTTACCCTAATTTTATCAAACAACCTAATCCTTATTACTTAATACGCAGACACCAAAAAATGAAGTCTCAATATTTCATTGATCTGCTATGAACCAAATCATTAAACCCACATCTCATCATCTCATCCAGATCTAAATAAATCTCTCATAACTACTGATACACGAACAACAAAAGTAAGGTCGTTCCTTTTCAAAACGGAAGACAAATAACCCTTTTCTTGTACTTCTCATCTTAATTCAAACCCAGAAACAATGCATACCATTCTGTTACACGTTTCATACCACGAAGAACTTTCCATCAGTTGTTGTAGCTTCAAGATCTTTAAAAAAAAGGTCCCGGGTAGGTATTTCTTTTCAGTTTTGCATAAATCGAAAGAAAGAATGAATGAAACAGATTTGTTTTGTTCTTTCTTTATGTTTTCGTACATAAAAAAAGGAGCAACGCTTCACAAAGATCGATGATGAGGATTTATTCGTGGTTTTTGATCTTTATATGGTCATCAATTGAATTTGCAACACGAAAAATCTGAGATCTTTATTTTCATTAAAATGTCGTGTCAATTGAGGTTGAAGGAGATGGGATAGGTTAGATTGTGGATTTGTGATATTGTGATGATGAGGTAGTTGTTGTTGAAAATGATTGTTGGTTTTAATGGTTGATGAGGCTGTGATTGTATGGCTGTTGATTGTTGACATTGGTGTGCTTATTATTGTTGTCTAGTCCAAATGTTTGATTTTTTTTGACCTAGAATTGGCAATGACCAACTCTGTTGGGTTGACCCGGGTCAACTCGGTAATTACCGAGTTGACTCGGTTTGGTTTGTGTTTATATCAAATTGCCATCTGTAACCCAAACCGCCATGGCCACTAAACTGCCGTGGCCATCAAACCGCCACCGAGTTTTGAAATTGGCCGAGTAACATTTACTTTGGCCATGAAAAAGATCAAACCGCCTATGCCGTGAGCAAACCGCCACAGTGTTCAAACCGCCATTGCAAACCGCCATGGTGGTCAAATCGCCGTCCATACAGTACTTTGTACGTTTTTCCTAAAAATCTAGATCTGTGTCTTTTTCTTTTTGGCCAAACTGCCACCAAGAAACCTAGATGTTTCTTCTTTAAACTTATGTTGGGTTTTTTCTTTCATCAAAACGCAACCAAGAAGCAACATAAACCCAGATCTATTTCTTGTCTTTTAAGCACCAAAAAAGTAACAGAATAGTCAGTAGCATAAACAACAACAATACAACCATTTCCATGACTTTTTCACAAGAAAAAAAACACACTGGTCATGAACAGTAACAGAACAGTGACATGAACAGTAAATGAATAGTAGATGAACAGTAACTGGACATGAACAGTAACGAGACAACAAACAAATGATACAATACACCCTGCAGCTCTGATGCCAATTGTTAACCATAAGATTTCACTAACAAGAGACATGATCCGGAGGTCGGGGAGGATAGAAATAATAAGTTGCCATTTTATTAGAGAGAGAAAGGAAAGAGTGTGTGTGTTTTCTAGAGAGAGAAACACCACACACTTATGAGACAAATGTTTTTCCTCACCCCTCCATGGAAGTATGAAGGGGATATATATAGCCCGGGACACGATCTACTTACTACACTTGACATTTCTAGTCCCTGCGTGTCCGGCTAATGTAAACTAATGTAATTCCGTATTAGCCGACATATTTTAAGGCTAACAAAAGGTTTAACATCAATCACCAAAATTTCATTGTTAACAGACCGAGTAGGGGGAGAACTCCCCTCGCCATCACTAATATTTCCCTCTGGTTCAAAATGAAAC